>JAOEHY010025981.1:0-10137 GCA_025447955.1 Psilopsiagon aurifrons
CCTGGCAGACGGCGCTGCGAAAGCCCCGGTAGTTGTCCTTGCCGTAGTTGAGCACTTTCTCGTCCGGGTCCGCCTGCTCCCGGCGCCGGTCGAAGAGAAACACGGTGCGGTCCCCGTTGCCGCGGGGCGTCAGCAGAACCGGCCTGCGAGTTCCGCGGCTGCCTCCCGCCACCGCTGCCATGTTGGGGAAGGCGAGGAGACGGAAACCGTCCCGCTGCGATGGCGGCAACAGCGGTACCTAACAATCGCCCGCGAGCTCCCCCTCCTGGCGTCGACAGTCGCACGCACGGAAGCCCCGGCCGAGGAACGAGAAGAAGTCAGGCGAAAGGCCGGGGCAGAGGCCCGGAAGGGGAGGAGTTGCGATCGGCATAGGCGGACGGGGAGCGGCACGGAACCGGAAGCGGGACTTAGCTCCGAGGCTCCGGAACGGGTTCCCCGCTCTCCGCCTCCCGCCGCAGCGGGGCAGCAGCGGGCGGTGCGCCGGGGGCCTGGCGGTTGAGCGGGGTACTGCGCCTGGCCGCTGCGCCCGCGCTTACCGCTCCCGAGGCCGCCGCCTAGCGGCTGTTCCGCGTGCTACCTGGGCGGCGAGGGCCCCCTGGCGGACACCTCGCGCCTCAGCCGGGCCGGGCGGCGTGAGCGCCCTGCGCCGCCGGTGGTGGCGGTGTAACGGAGCGGCGGGTGCTGAGGCGGAGTCCGGCTTCGGTCTGAGGCGCGCCGCCAATCGTGGTCCATAAGTTGTTGTTTGTTGGTTTTAATGCTTGAAACGCTTTCCTCCTCTGAGGGAATGAGTTGGTGTGTTGTCTTCAGTCTTAAAAATCAAATTCCAATTAAAAATTCAAACTTTAAGTTCTTGGAGTTTGTATGTCATAAAATCACAGAATGGTTTGGGTTGGAAGGGACCTTAAAGATCATCTAGTTCCAGCCCCTTGCCATGGGCAGTGACACCTTCCACTAGACCAAGTTGCTCAAAGTGCCAGTGTCTCGCCACCCGCACAGTAAAGAATTTCTTCCCAATACCTAATCTAAATCTACCCGCTTTCCATTTAAAGCCATTTCCCCTTTTGCTGGTTTGTATATGCAACCCCCTACCGACTTTTTCTTAGTGCCATTATAGAAGAACAGTAGGAATAGAGTAGCTGCAAGTCTGCAGCTAAAGTATTTTTAAAAACATAGTCTCCATGGTCTTTAAGGGCTGAGCAAAACATACTTGTCAGGGAACTGTCTGGACCTTTTGATGTTTCATTCGTTGTAGGGTAGACTGGTAGCTCTTCCCCCTATCATAAACAAGAGGGACCCAGTTGAGATACACTTTTTATGAATGAACTTGGAGAAAGAAAGTCACTAGTCACAATTTATGGATTTGGATTCCCAGAAAGTGCAGCATCTGATGGGGCTAACTTGGAGAAACTGAATGTGTTCTCAGTTTTGTGTGCTCCTGTGGTACTTGAAGTTCTTTTTTCATGCTGCGGGGTGTTCTTACATCCTGAACTTATGCACAACCTTTAGTACTGTCAGTTGAGTGTAACACTTTAATAGAGTTTCCTCAGTATTTCCTAACTTCTGTTAAAAGTCTCTGCTCTAGGGATACATCAGTGCTGAAAGTAGAAACTTTATCTGTCGTCACTCTTTGAGGGTGACATTTTCATTGTCTGGTACAACTGCTTGTACAGATTGAGATCTAGAAGACATACAGCTAGTCACCAACTTTTAGCCCTCTAAAAAGATTATGAAACACACACACACATCCCCAGTTGTAATTAATTACTTTCAAGCTTTCTTGGCACAAAATTGTGTATTCACTGATCTCTGTTTAGGAGTGCTCATGGGGTGTATATTGTGCATGGGGTTTATATTGTGCATAGGGTGTATGTAGTCTTCTTAGGATAGGAACGTGAAATGAAAGAGAAAACTGTCCAAAAGAAGACAGCCCTTGCTCTGTGTGCTCTGTCCTATATGTCTGGAAAAGCAACAAATGGGAATGCTGGGAAGAACACAGCTGCAACTGGTTTAAGGAATTATCTTTAAAAGGAAATTATTGTGTCGGCATGTAGAGGAGGTCTGTAAAATGGTGAAAGTGAAAATGAATAACAGAAAAAACCCACACCTCCAGGAAAGAACATGCAGTTACACTCTTTAAGAATGCAAATTGCAGAGTGGAACTGAGCACTGTGGCATTTTGTGGGAACAAAGAGTGTTTGTGCCATGCAATTAAGAGAGGAAGAGTCTTTTTGGAGTTTGTGTATGTATACTCTCTGACTCAGAGCCCCTCTAAATAGTGACTTGATGAAATTTGGATGGGCATATCAAACCTCATTACTTTATGAGTTCATTAAACAGAACTTTGTTTTTCAGCATATTTATGTTTCTGAGAGAGCACTTCAATTTTAGAATGCTAACTAATTTTTTGGAGAAAAAAAAGTTATTTGCTTCATCTAGTTTCAAAATTAATATGCCAAGGAGGGAAGGATGATTCCACCTGAAATGCAGGCACTTAACTTGCGTGAGAATCTGGTAGTCATTATTCAGGCTATCTTCAAGCCAGTTGAAAGAATGCCTGCAGTTGCAAAGTTTGATTTTGCAGTGTGAAGTATTTTGTGCTAGTAATAATTGAGTAATCATTTTCAGTCCTCATAGACAAGAACTTTTGCTCCTGGGAAAAGGGATATTGCTTATGCTGATCTACTGGATTTAAAGTCAGATGTCATGATATTTTTCAGAATTACTAGTAGCAGTAGAGTAAGCAATAATTTGTTCATCTTGCTATTTGGTATTTCAGGTGATGCTCAGGAATATGTTCTTTACATGTCTGTGAGAATGTATTTATCATTATGTTCTGCCTGAATCTAATTTTTTCAAAGAATAACTTAAATGTCTATTTCTTTGCATTAAGGGAGTGTATGAACCAAGTTCCAGCACTGGACAGTTTTAGATAGTAAATATTTTGTGTACGTATAATGAAAATTGCTCTGTCTTCACTAGAATAAAGTATACAGCCCCTTTAGTAGGGCTTGTTGCAGTGGCATAGCCTGCTGAGTGGTGCTGCTGCCTACATATGCTTTGTGGGTACAAAACTACAAATACCAGATTCTCTAGAAAAAGCACTACTCTTCCTCTAGGTAACAAAGGTTTTATGTCTAACAAAAGGAGCCCTTGGCATCATGCATTTAGAACTCAATAAACCTTCCACATGGCCTCTTCCAAGAAGCATCTTAAGTGAGAACCCCTAAGGTGTGAAACAAAACAGCATCATTACTTGAGCTGCTGAAGTGCTAAATGACAGCTTTATTACTCAGAAAACCATCTGAGAGACAGAAACCAAAGAACAGAAATAAACAGTGGATTGTTATCCACATGCAAGCTAAGGTAGATGTGAGAAGTGGGTTACTGTGGGTTACCTGTTTTTGATTTTGTTTGTGGGGGTTTTTTTCAGTTTTTCACAAATTTTGCCACTTCAGTTGCTCAGTTGCTTTCGTCAAGAGTAATCTGGACAAAAGTTACTCTTGACAAAACCAAGTGAGCAACTAAATTGGCAAAATTTATGAAACACAATTGAGCTAGTCAAGTTGAGAGGGCCGACTTGACAGTCATGGTTCTGAGAGATCTGACCAATGTAATAGATTAAATTATATTTTAAAAAATTGAAAGCAACACAGGGAAGAATGATGGAGTGAGAGAGGGACAATGGACTGTTCATCCGCTCTTCTGTGGTCTGACTAACTCTGTCAGCTAGGCTTTGTGAGCAAAACTTGAGTAAATTCTCACTCTCACTGTGTACTTCATTAACAAAAATATAACATGACATCATGACATGCTCATTTAAAATCCAATGGAAATAGTGGCTCTGGTGGGTACAGATAAGGCATGACTAGTTGTGGAAAGTGTGTCTAAAACAACTGGGATTTCTGAACTAAGGAGGTACTATAGTTAAAAGTATAAAAAAATGAAAGACCATCAGGAACTTCCAGTCTTATAAAGCAAGAAGAAGGGACATGGAGTTATATTAAAAAACATGCAGAACTGATAGGAAGATACACTTTTAATTAAAAAAAATGATTGAATTGTGAAATATGTTTTTACCTAATTAATACTTTAGTGAGATGTAAACCATTTTTTCCTTTAGATGAGTAGAAAGGAGATGAAAAACTAGGAAAAATAAGTAATGAAATTATTACCAGGAGACATACAAATCACACAGCACGTGCAGGAAAACTAGGGGATCAGGCCCAGTCAGCATAGGTTCATGGGTATGTCCTGCTTGAACACCCTGATCTCCTTCTATGGTAAGGTGATCTGCCTGGTTAATTAGGGAAAGGCTGTGGACATTGTTTGTTTTGACTTCAGTAAAGCAAGTGTTCAAAAACCGTGTAGGTAAGGTCCTCAGCGATATGGTTGAGTGGTGAACTTGGCAGTCCTGGAGTAATGGTTGCTCTTGATGACCTTAAAGGTCTTTTACAACCTATCTGATTCTACAATTCTATGATATACTTTGCCCTTAGGATAAAATCCAAGTATTACTGAGTAGGAGGAATTTAAGTTTGAGAACAAGTCATCCCATATCTGACTGTTGTAGAGTTGTAGAGTTTTTTTGCACCATTTTCCAAAGCTGTATTTGGAAGGACACCAGACTAGAAATGTGACCACAAAAGTCGGTCGGAGAAACTCTAAGACTCAGCTTGGAGTTGTAGAAAGCAGGCATACTTTATTGAAACACGAATAGTTTCACAAAGTTGATTGCACCCCCTGTTGCTGGCAGCAGCTACATATTTAGCATACTCATGGATATTCACTGTCTTCCCAGGAAACATTTTACATATTCATGAGATTTTCCAAAACTAATTATACTATTTGCATCTTAATTATGCATGTGCTTTCTTGCTGAGTGAGGGTCTCTGGTGGTTACTGATATTTACTGGTGGTCACTGTGTTTACTGAATGAGCTCAGTGCTTGTGCATGCTCCCAAGGTCCTAGTGCTGAGTAAGCAGTGGCATGTCCTTGCTTCTGTACTGTTCCAGTCTTGCTCCACACTGGGCGCCACTCTGCTATCTTGAAGGCTGGCATCCTTAGTCTTATTTACTGTCTCCTTAGTTGTTATCAATCCCATGATGTTCCTTCCCCCGTCAGCTGGACATTCTTTACGTGTTAGCAAGTTTAAACAGTTTGCTGTATTTTCAGAATGTTAGTTTAAAGCCACACACACTATTGTTAGTTTGAACCTATAATTTAAGCCTAGAGAAGGATACTTGCAGCTCCCCTGGGGTTGTCACAGAACTCTGAGGGGAACTGTAGTAATACTAGGAAGCCTCTGTGAAAACTAGCTAAAGCTCTTACCCTTTATCCACCAAGGATAAATGGCTGCAGCCATAAATGCAGTCATGATATAGCCATAAATACAGTCATGATATAACCATAAAACCTTTCCTCCTTTATGAGACAAAGAAGTGTGAATTATTTTCGAACAAGCATGTGAAAATGTGTGTGTGATAAATACACACTAGGAGGAAAGACAGGTCTAAATTTGTGTAAAGGCTGCTGGAGTATAAGATTAACGTCTTCAACCATTAATATTTTAGCAGAGTGATCTTGCTGTTATGCTTGCAAAGATTTTTTTATTTTAAGACCATGTCTGAAGAAGCCCCTCCAACCACAACTCTTAGAAGTTATAGAGACTGGGATGAAATGTGGGAACTGCAAGCTGTCCTATTCCCGCTCTGTGGGCAATTAAAGAAGAAGAAGAATTGCTGATAGTGCACCTGGGTCTTGAGTAAGCCAGGGCGTGTTTGGGTGCAAGGTTGGTCTGGGAAGCAGCCTGGAGAGTGACTGTTTATAGAACAGAATTTACAGTGACTGAAAATAGTCACTGGGAATGATGTAGTTGCTGTTTGGTTTCATGGCTGGGACCCTTATCTGTATGCTATATATTTCCATGCTTGACTGAATAAAGTAGAACTAGTTGTGAAAGCAGTGTGTGTGTGTGTATGTGTGTTTAGCCTCTTTCTTTACAGACAGCACAATGAAATACATCATTCTTTCCTGCAAGATGTGCAAGATATAGGAAAACTTCATAAATACATTATCACAGAAAAAAAAGTTCTACTACATGTGTGAGACATCATGCTTTTCAAGTTGATATTGCTGCTACACGGTCTTAATTTCAGTATCTTCCAGCCTTTTCATAGCTGGACACCAATGCTACTTGCTTTGTCTCTGGAAGTCTCCTTCCCCCTTTTACTCTTCTTATCACCTTTGGCTTTTGGCACTCTTTTCCCTCTCCTCACCTTCCCCTGGCTGCTTTCTCCTGAAGCATCAAGGAACACCTTCAGCTCCAGATCCAGAGGCAGTGGCATCATGAAGTCTAAGTCAATCAGCCAGACAAGACTGGTTGGCAGCTTAGTCATCTAAATGCCTCTGCATGGCATTGCCTCATGCTCTGGATTTTGGGATGGTGACACAGTAGCCATTACCCTGCCTTTCTCACTGTGGACATCTCTTGCCATGCAGAAATTCAGTAGGCAAGCCTCACAGAGGTTTTGTTGCAGCACACACAAAAGAGTGGATTTAAGGAGCTTCTAGCCTAAGCATTTGTGTTCTCAGCACCCATTATAAAACACCTGAGGAATACTGTCTGAGTAAACAGGCAGGTGGGAAGGGTTCATCATTGCTGGAAGAAATCCTCTGTGATGCTGAATTGCCATTCTCTGATTTCTTGTTTGTTGCTTTGCAACTTTATATCACCCACATTGGTGGTATTCCTCTTAAAAATCTCTGCTTGCCTGAGCAGTTCAACCTCTTGCTATAGTTGTCTCTTTCTTACTCTGTGTGACTTGGCTCTGCAGTTTTCCTTATGACTCTCTTACAACTGATAGCCAAACTGCTGGAAGGAGGAAAGGACAGTAAGTCACTATACATATATATCTATATTAGTCAAGTGGAGCCCACTACTTTGGTGTCCTCTCTGCACTTCAAATGTATCATACTGACCCTTGTAAATTAAGACCTGTGTCGTGTTTTAAGCCCAGCTGTAACTCATGCAGTTCACTCACTCACTCCACTCCTCTTTCTTCCCCCCAGCTCCCAGGGGGATGGGAAGGAGAATCGAAAGAAGGTGACTCCCATGGGTTGAGATAAGAACAGTCCAGTAACTAAGGTATAACACAAACCACTGCTGCTACCATCAATAGTAATAACGATAAGGGAAACAACAAAGGAAGAGAATACAACTGCTCAACACCCACCAACCAATAACCAGCCTGACCCCAGCAGTGAACCCCTTCCAGCTCCCCTGCCCCCAGTTTTTCCATCCTGGGCATGATGTGCTGTGGTATGGAATACCTCTTTGGTCAGTTTGGGTCCGTTATCCTATCTCGGCTTCCTTCTGGCTTCCCCTCCTCAGTCGGTAGAGCATGAGGCTCAGAAAGTCCTTGATCAGACTAAACATTACTGAGCAACAACTAAAAACATAGGTGTTATCAGTGCTGTTCCCAGGCCAAATGTCAAAACCACAGCATTGCACCAGCTACTAAGAAGGAGAAAAATGACTGCTACTGCTGAACCCAGGGCAACCTGTCAGATAATTAGAACTGGTAACTCCAGAGCTCTTTTCGAGGCAGAATAATGAAAGCTTTTCCTTTCAGCTGAGTGCACCAGTAGTCACACAAGACTGTGCTTGTATCCAGTGTTCTGAAAAGGGACACGTGATTGAAAAGGGACACGTGATTTCTACTGTTACAAAGGCATTCACTATTCTCAACCTTGCTATGAAAAGTGAAACGAAATTCCATACATCTTGTTTCAAAATATTTATACGCATCCCATCACCACCTGTCTTTCCTTCTGCTTTGGAATCTTGCCAAACTGGTAAATATTTCTGGAGGTGAAATTGTAATAACAGGTGATTTCATGTGCCTTTTATCCCTGTGCAAAGGGTTCGTAAGACTGAAATGCAGATAATACACTGCCAATTAAAATTGTGATCTCACGCATGAAGCACTAGGGAAAACACCACAGAGACCACCCATCACAAAGACTCTTTGTTGTCACAAAGCTGTTTATAAGGAGTTCAGGAATGGAGAGAGAATACCAACAGTTATCCTGTAGTCAGATAAGTGATCCCATCTATTCCAGGCAAATACTGGGACTGCTAGACCCTTATGAGCTGGGGTTCAGAAAAGGTCTGCTCTCCAGCAGGGAGTGGAGCACAACAGACCTGGCATCTGTCACATATTATGTGGTACCCCATGGTCCGACCATTACCATGGATAATCGCAAGTATGAGCAATAAATCTAGAGCATTTCCTCTGCTTGGCATTCTTTACTGTTTCCTGATTGATTTGTAGAAAAACTCTAAGAATTTGCCAACAAAGTATAAGTTGACAGAAAGGTATACTTTATTGTGGAGCCAAGAGAGACAGGGGATAGCTCCTCCTAGTGCATTTCACTTGAGCACCAAAAAAGCTGTGATTGCATAATCCTCAAACATATATATTCACTCCTGCATGAGTGCAATAATGTGGTAGTGGTCTTTGGGACCCCTGGTGGTTGTTTCTTCATTATCTTCCTCTTCATCAGTTCATCCTTTGGCTGAACTTAGGAATTGCTCAGCCTTCTTGTCCATTTTCCAGCTCCTTAGCTGATTCTAACTTGTTCCTTAAATATTAACTGAAGATTTCTCTTCCTTATCATTGTTATAGGGTTTACCTGGGGTCCAGGTCGCTCAGTTACAAGCAAAAAGTTTGTTCTATTTACAATGAGCTATCCTTCATTCTGTCTTTCTCGTTCTTTCTCCATCTCAAATCCCCCCTTTTTACTTCCTTTTGCAAATTCCTTTGCAACTATTTTATATAATTCCATTACCACTCAAAGTCTTTCTAACATATTTTCCTGTTTCTACTTGATGTTTAATCCTATTCCTCTCCCATTCTTCATAATTTATCATTGATTGTTTGCAACACTAAAAGAAGTATTGAATAGAGATAGATACATGTAGTCAAGATTACAGCTATTATCATTAAAACACTTACAAACAGTTGTTTTAACCAGGAGAAATTGGGTAGCCATGATGTCATTTTTTTTCCAGTTTTCTTCAAATCCCCATGAGGTGTCATCCCAAGCAACCTTGTAAAACACTTTATTTCCAAATCTCTTTAAGGTCAGTAGTAATTCTCACACTTTAATCTACATAAGAAAACCAGCTATCGTTAATTACTGAACAAACTCCTCCCTGAGATACCAATAAAAGGAGGACCTTAACAAGGCTAGGTGGATTTGCTGGGTTAATAAATGGTTAGAAGGGTGGTGCCGTAGTCAGGGGTTTGTGTATCTAGAACATGGGACTCGATTTGGGAGGCCAGGTCTACTGGAAGCTTGTGGAGCTGGTCTGACAACAAAGGGGAAGAGCAGTTGCAGTAGGAGGATTGCAAGGCTGGTCAAGAGAAGTTTAAACTAGATGTGTTGGGGGACGGGGCATCATTCCTTCCCAACACACCCAGTCAGTTGCCAGCACCTATAATAAATGCTCGGAGCAATGTAGAAATGTCATGGTTTAAGCCGTAAATCAAACAGTTTGCTCACTAAATCCCCCCTTTCTTCTCCCCAGCTCCCAGAGGGATGGGGAGGAGAAGCAAAAGAATGCAACTCCCACAGGTTGAGATAAGAACAGTTTAGTAACTAAGGTATAACAAAAACTGCTACTGATACCACCAATAGTAATAATGACAAAAGAAATACAAGGAAAAAGAATACAACTGATCACCACCCGACACCAAGCCTGACCCAGCCGCAAACTCAACTCTTCCAGGTTCCTGCCCCCAGTTTTTCCATCCTGGGCCTGAAGTGCTGTGGTATGGAATACCTCTTTGGTCGGTTTGGGTCAGGTGTCCTCTCTCTGCTTCCTGCTGGCTTCCCCTCCTCTCTGGCAGAGCATGAGGCTCAGAAAATCCTCTGTCAAACGAAACATTATAATCCATAACTATAAACATCGATGTTATCAGCGCTGTTCCCAGGCTGAAAGTCTAAAACACAGCACTGCACCAGCTACTAAGAAGGAGAAAAATGACTGCTATTGCTGAACCCAGGACAGTATCCACCCCTTATTCCATACATTCACGTCATGCTCAGATCCCATATTTTCAATCTAACAT
>JAOEHY010025982.1:2151-21921 GCA_025447955.1 Psilopsiagon aurifrons
CTGCTCTCCTGGGAGTGGGTTGGATGGGGATGGTGGGGAGGGGAAAGGCGGGCGAGGCAGAGCCCGGCGGCAGCGAGCAGCGGCTAGGCGAGGATGGATGGGTGTAGGGAGGGCCAGCAGGGAGGAGCGGGGTGAAGAGGAGGAGGGCCTTAAAGACACAGCGGGGGGAGGCGGGGCCGCCGCCGCCTCAGGTGCGCTGCGGACCCCTTCGCCTCAGCCCGCCCCAGCCCCTTTGGAGGAGGCGGTGGTTGAAGGGTCCCTCCTGAGGTGCAGTCATTCCTCTGGCTAACAAAAATCATCAAGGGAGATAACGGGGGTGAAGATTTCCAGAAGCCTCCAGCGCTGCGACAGCCGATGGCTGTCTGCTGCTGACACAAGCCCCCTCGTACAGTCAGAGTGTGAGGCATCCACTTACCCCCTAGGAATTCCCACCATGTCAGAGCCGCTCCAAGTTTCCAAGCCCCTTTTAGAAGCTTTTCACCCTTGTTTGGGGGCTGCAGCATCTTGGGCCTTCGGGATAGTTGGGTGCTGCAGTTGGGGATCCTGCACCTTGGGCTGAGCCCAAGTTGGAGTCACTGGTGTAGCCGCTGAATGTGAGTGGTGCTCCTTGGCTTGCCATTGCACTGCTCTTCGCTTCCTCCTCCTATCCACGGCTCGCTGCTATCTCAGTGTAGCATCCAACAGCAATAAACTGGCTCCAGACTGGCTTTGGGCTTTTGATCTCATTCCTGAAGCTACAATTCACAGTCAAAACTAGAGAGAAGTTGCAACAAAACTCTCTGTCCTCCCTTGACAATCAAGCAACCCAAAATCTTCCAAATACAGAGTGGCTCAGCACCAGTCACTCAAGGATAGCAAAGTCAGCTTGCTTAGATACCACAGCTGCTAATTCTCTTCTGGCTGAAAGGAAAACCCAAAGCAATGCAAAGCAAAACCCTGGAACTCCAGACTCTGAGCCTGTGCCTGTGTTCTTCTATAGGAAGTTGTTCTATGTTTGTAATGCTTTTCATTTGTTTTTTCAGATTCAGAGAAAACATAAGCCAGAAGGTCTCGTATCTGCCAAAAGAAGATTGTCTTGTACACCTTGTAAGTCTAGCTATGTTTCCTGAGACCTTGTATTTCTGACATCTGCCTGGTCCCAGACCTGCACAACACATTTTCCTGTTGCATTAGGAAGCAGATTTAACATTCTGACTGCAGCAGTTGTAATCTTTACTGAGAAATTGTGATCTACATATAAAGAGATGCTTACTTAATTCTCACATAAGCATTTAAAATAATAATTAAAAAAAAAAAAAACAACCAAGCAAAAGCAGGAAAACAAAGAAAATACATCATAGCAACCAAGCAACTATTTTATCCAAGAGATTGTAGGCAGTCTGTTATAATGCCGTTAAGCTGGTGAAAGATCAAAACAAAATCACAGTGTGCACAGGGCTCCCAAATCCTTTGAAGTAATTTTCACATCTTCTTTAGAGTTTTTCTTTCTGGCCAGTTTGGCATCTAAATCCAGAAGGACCACACCACTTTAATAATAAACAAATCATGGAATGAGGTGGTCTTAACTTTCATTACTCATGCATTTTCTTCACCAAAGGATAACCAAGACAACGCATGTCAGCAGTACAGAATGCATTTGGTTGCATTTGGGCTATTAAGGAGGACACTCTCTCATGACTTTTTGTCCCCTGTTATCTGATATAATGATAGGAGAGCCAACACCACAAAGCCCAAAAATGCATTTTCATGCTGGTGGATGAGGAGCATGAAGATGTGTGGGCTGTACTCTGTCACACAGCCTCTCTCTTCCTCTCCAGTCAGATAACCTGCGCTGGCTTTGCCCCATTGAACAGCCTTGGACTACAGCCAGAACTGTGTTTTCCACTGTCAGGTTTACCAATGTGCGTGTTGCTCTCCATCAGCCTGATTTAAGAAAGTAATTATCATCAAGAAATCAGGCTAATTTCTCCATACTCCCTATCCATCACGTAACATCTATTGTAAATCTATTAAGAGAAAATTTCTCCACTAAGATGTGTTCCAAAGCAAATTTCTCTGTGTGCTTCTGATGCCTTAGTCTGAAGTAGACAATGTTTAAAAACAAAGAATCACTTACAATTTACCTGCTTGATTTTACTTTATATTTGCTGGGTTATTGTTTATTTGTTGGTGTTTTAAAAAGAGATTTCACTTCAGTTTCACTTTTTAATAGCAGGGATGATCAGTCATTTATAGAAAAATGCTCTTAAATCAGTGGTGATTTTCGAACGTAAAATATCTAAGGGGAAGGGAGAAAGTAAGGATTACTACTACTGCTACATCACCACTTTTGCCAGGTGATGGTCCTTGTTCACTCAAAGTGTTAGTCAGAAAAACAAGAAATCTGCATCTCTTCTGACACGCGGTTTCCTCATCACACATTTCTGCTTTTCTGCGCACTCTTCATTCCTGTAAAGTGATAAAATTAGAAGACAGTGATCCATAGGAGCTAATTCTACGAGAGAATTAAGAGAGAAGAAACTGGTGTGTATGTTGAAGCCATCTCCATTGCAGTGATAATTACAATACAGTTATCACCTGCTTTGGAGCAACACAGCAATTTTCACCTCAAATTGCTCTACAAACAGCAGTATACAGAGACACAGCTCAAACCCCGGGCATGGCAGACAAAAGACATGCCCATCACAAGCATACCACATTAATACTCGCTGCAGTGGCAAAATTGAGTGGGAAATGAAGATTGTTCGAATAAAGCTGCAGGACAGCCCAAAGCTGAAATCATAGTGTAACTGAGGGTTTGAGGAGGCAGAATGTATGGACCTAAATTGTCAATTATCATTTGAGACAGATCAGCAATCATGGGAAAGCACCATGAGAAGTTAAATGACTTAAGGTGTACAGGGTCTGAATTGATCTTGAATGATCAAACGTTTGTTTAAATCTCCTTTTATAAACAACAGCTTGGCACTATACTGGTGGTTCAGGTCACTATGTAATGGGCAGTAAAAGACTAGCTCAGTTATCAGGGCAGTTTCTGCAGGCCTTGCTGCTTTTTGGATGTGGGTCACAGAGAGGAGGGCTGCCTGGCAGAATCACAAGACAAGAAAAGCAAGGAAGACAGTGGAAAATAAATGTCAGAAGGAAAAATATTTGCATAAAATAAATGTGTGCCAAAGCCTGTAAAACTCTAATCCAGAGGAAATTTTTAATAGCCATAATGTTCTATATCTAAAGACTTAGGCATTTATTTTTAATTAAAATTCTTCTTATCATGGTAAAATACAGATTTTTTTTTTTTTTTAAACATTTTCCTTCACTATCCTAACTTCACTTTAACATCTCTGAGTCATTACTGCGCTAACATATGTTGAACATGAACATACCTGGAATTACTGCCGCCTTTGCGTGAATCTTTGGGATTGAGGCTGTACAAGTAGATAAGAAGACATTACAAGAGTTCCAAATCCTTTAGGGTTGCAGGTGGGGGTAGGAGTGAGGAATTAAGTACCAGTTAATACCAGGTATTTCTACTTTTTACACAGTTGGAGTGTCAATAAAATAGGAACTTGAGGAAAAGACTACAGTGATGCGAAGGAGAAGCTTTTCTTGAGACCCAGGAATGAGTTTCTGCAAGGCCAGAGCTGCAGGGATGTGCAGCTCCCTCCCTTGGTGAGGATAACTGTCAGTCTACACCCATCGTGAAGGAGGCTGCACAAAGAAATTTGCTCTAAGTTTTATAATTTAGATGGAAACAGTATCTTAATAGGCTGTGTACCCAGTACCATTTCTGGCATTAGGAATGAATACTGAATAGGGTACTCGTGCTGCGGTTGGCCTCATCCCCTAATGTGTCAGGTTTTAAATTAAAACCACAGTGAGTGGTACAGAAGACGAATTTTGGAGAATTCTGCTGACAGCATATGAGCTTTCCCACTTCTGTAGGAAAAACATCCATAATGTAATTTACACAGAAAGAAAAAAAAGAAGAATTAAAAAAAGAAAAAAAAGACTCTCCCAAACTAAGCCTTTAGATGCATGATGTAACTTTTCTGATAAGTTGCAACCACTTTTAGCCAAAATTCAGGCTCCTTTATTCTATCGGAGGTTAGCATTCAGAGGTGATTGAAAATTGCTTTTGAGAAATCTGGGGCTAGATGTGTTTGACACATTTCTTCTTAGTCTTCTGACTAAAAAGACAACATTTCATCTTCAAGAGACGCATTCCATCTTTCCTGGCCAGAATCAAAAATACCTGCCTTTTCAACTGCCAGGTTAAAAGGACAGAAAGCTTTTATGTAAGACACCTTTTAGATCTCTCCTGGAAAAAAAAGGCAACCTCTTTGCTTAAAAGTGTATTCCTCCACACACAATTTTCCATAGCCCTGCTCTTCTCCTTCCTATCAAATGTATTTGTGATATTCCCAGTTTTTGCAGTGAGAATCTAGAAAATCACATCTCCTCTTTGCATAACAATAAAAATAGATATTGTGGCACTTACTAATCTCTCTCTTTTCTTTAAACCATTCCACTATCTTGCCTTCACTGGGGCACCCACTTCAGCAGTGACGAGTTCATCTTAGAAGTTAGGCACTTGTAAAGGGACAAGCTGCATGCCATCAGCTTTATTCCATAGATGACTCTTTGCTCATGAATTAGCTGAGAATGACATTATGAGTACATCATAGCATCATCCAGCCTCTCTTTTTATTCCTGGTGCTAATGCACATTCACACAGTGCCGTTGCTTCCACAATTTACAGGGGCTTGGAGGAGGAGGGACACTGTGAAAGATGTGTAATCCTAATCCTGGAGTGTTTAAAACTGGAGAAAGATGACTAGCATAATTCTTGTGACTGTGTGTACCCCTGATTTCAAAAGCCCATGAAATGAGAGATAATATGGATGTGCAAAATAAAAAATAGATTCTTTTTCTTCACAAAGGTCATAAGATTTGGTTTTCTTCAGGAAGACAGAATCACATAAGCCATTGTGGACTATTTGTGCTGACACAATTTAATATCTGACACAGCATTTTCCAAGTATCAGTATGTTTTTCTTTCTAGTCACCTGGCGCTCAGCTATGGAAGCTGGAAGCCTCCTCCCATGCAGCAGATCTTTCCTTCTTGCCACTCACTGCTTCCAAGGAAGTAATAACAATTTGGAGCTACCAGGGATCTGCTTACAGGGATACAGAAGATTACCTGTGAGAGCATCACTGGGAAGTTACAAGACCTAGACCCACCAGGCATGTCCTAAAAAGCCAGGCACTGCAGGGAATGATGTGATCTCTGGCCACAGGAGAGGCGCTTTAATTATGAAGACCATAAACCACAGGAAAACATTGATCCAAACCTCAAAAAGGCACATCTTGAGACTCTATCAAATTGTAGCATCTGCTGCTCTAAGTTGTGAAGTCAAAAGTCAGGTTCTAAATCTATGGAATCTCTGACGATACCCCCAGCTTTTGATTGTCAGGGATTCTTATTCAAATCTCCCCACTCTTCCTTCTTGATACAAGATTTGTTCTTAATTGTGCTAAATTGGTCCTGACTTCTCTCAGCATAATCCCTAAATTGTTCCAAGGAATCCCAAACTGAATTTCATGCCTGTGCTCTGTATCAGAGCTTTGGGAATGCCAGCACTTCTCTCGTCAAAATTAGTAAGAGCAGCACACTGAAAAATTGCAACATACTTTTCTGTTTACAGGGAGAAAATCTTTAATTCATATTATCATTCATCCCAAACGTGAGGCAGGGAGAAGCAGTCCCTGGAGCCAGTTAAAACAGTCCTACTTGTAAATGGCCTGCCTGGCTTAGGAGATTGTTATTTAGCTGTGGCTAGTGTATTATTCAGCGTGTTTGAAATGTAGGGTTCCAGGTTTGGTTATTTTTTTCCCCAGAAATATCTCTCTGAGCATTTTAAACAGTGTAAGCAAATGGCAGGATCTGGAGACCAGGTAGCCTTTACGTCCAGATCCCAGCAAGACTTGCTTTGCCACAGACTCCATTTCTGATCTGTATCACCTTAGTATAGATGTAAGCATGACAATAAACACTCATCCAGCACCTATCTCTGGAAGGTGATTTTTCTGAACTATTTCAATCATTAGATGAAAAGACACTTTGGATGCTAACAGTTGCTCTAACAGTCACTATAGGAACCAAACTCTCCAACTGTTGCACGCTTCCTAGTCCTTGGCATGCGAGACAGTGATTTTTTCTCACACTGCGGGGAGAAAAAACAACCATCTTTAGCTAATAATATTATGCTGCTCTTATTTTAGAAGCATCTTTTTGCAGCTTTTTGCATCTTTTATCAGAGGCAGCCTCGGTAAAAGTTAAAGTTATGCATAATCCAAATTAAAATTCAACACCTTCTCCCTTCCCTTTCACCTCTTCAAAGCGGGATTGAGAAATATTCACACATTGCTACCGTTCTTCTTCTTGTGTCTCAGAAACAGCATGCAACAAGACAAGAGAGATAACTACACAGTAGTGTTATCTTCTAATTGTTTGGCTCTTGAAAACAGTGCTTTTAGAAGGAAAACCATTAGTAAATCTCAATCACCAATTAATTCATTACCATTGCATATCAATTAAATTTAAAAAAACCTGCAAATACCCTTAGATGAATAGAATGCATCTTGTATAATCAATAATGAATGCACTTCTCTGTAGAGAGAGGTCATGGGATTCATATATTTCCTGTATTCCCTGAGCACCTGTAAAACTGTCATACTAAGGAAAAATGAGGAGCAAGGTCAGAGAGCAGTTTGAAGGCTCAAAATCAGAATAAAGATTTGCAATGGATGGGGCAAGGATTTGCAGAAAAGGCGTGAGTAGAACCTGGAGATGAATATAGGCACTGACCTCACCTCAGCACAGCATCATTCAAAACCAGTATTTTTGTGTACCCTCATTCTTTCCTTTTGAAACAAAAGACCTGGTCATGTCCCCTTCAAAGTCAAGGGAAGAATTTCTGATCAAGGTTAATGGAATAGCAGATGAGCACAGAATAAATTCAGGAGTGTTAGTAGCATAAGTGCAGGTGTCAACAGCTTCACTGCACCAGGGCTAATGTGCACCAGTTGACATGAAGTTTAACAAGGAGCTCAAAGGGGCTGCTGAGAGGCATGGGTCAGAGCAGTGATACACACAACACTAATTATTTCAGTATAATTGATACCTGCCCATAAACAAATCTTTGAAACCTCTGCTTTCTGTATGTCAAGCACGAAACAAGTTTCTTCTGATCCTTCTCTTCACATCTGCCAAACCTCCTTTTTTCTGTTAGCCAGTATTTGCAAAAACGCTTCTAAAATGCAAAACCATGATGAAAAGATGTGGGCATTTTGGGGAAGGCGAATAGGATTCTTCTTAGAAAGTCTTTTTTTCATATTACGACACCTCAGACTTGGAGCGAGGTTGCCTTTGTCTCACTCCACCTTGCTGGCAGCAGGGAGAGCTGAGGTGACATATATAGGGCTCCACATCACAAGCAAAAGTCCAGCTCTGCGCCTGAACCTGCTGCGACACCCACCTTGGAGGTTATGCATGACTGAGCCCTGCTCTCCTGGAGATGGCTGTGCACCTGCCTGACCATGGGAAGTGGTGAATGAATTCCTTATTTAGTTTGCATGTGCATGGCTTTTGCTTTACCTTTAAACTGTCTTTATCTTAGCCCATGAGTTCTCTCACTTTTACTCTTTCAATTCTCTCCCCCATCCCACTGAGAGGGAAGTGAGCAAGTGGCTGCGTGATGCTTAGTTGCTGGCTGGGGTTAAACTATGACAGCAGAGTAGATGCTCCACATGCTAGATTATTACTAGACTAGTGGGTGGTAACTATTTCACCTCCTACCCTTCCCACCCAGAGGAGAAATATGATTCAAGGTGTCAGGCACTGAGCCTTGGATTCCTAAAGATACCTAGCTCCACATACTTTCATGTGAGAAACACATCCCTGTCTTCATCATTTCATCATTTCGTAGCAGCTGGCAGAGGTGTGCCCTCAGTTGGGGTCACTTGAAGGAGCCTATTTGCAATCCCCAGGTTGTGGCCATGAGTGAGCAAAGGGCTAGTTTTGGTTCAGCCCATTTGCACAACCAGGGCTCAGGCTCCTGAGATCATAGCTGAGATGTGAGGGGAGGCTGTGAGAAAGCATGGAAAACAAAACAGCAGGCAGAGACAAGTTTGTTGAGACTGGAATAGACAGAAATTTGAGGAAATTTTGCAGGAAAACCTGTGACCTAAAAAGCTATTAACATCTAAGGGGAAAACAAGAAAAGCAACATGAAGGTTCAGCCCCATTGCAATTCAGTGCCTTGCTGAGGTGGTGGCATATTAGCTCAACAACTCACCAGTCTTAGCTATTAGACAATAGTGAACTGCTTTGCAATTCTGTGTATGTGGGATATACTGTGTAAACCCTGCCATTAGTTTCCATCTGCTCACGGTAAGAATTGCCTAAATAAAGTGCCTGAGGGAGTGTGATTTGCACAGTTAGAGAATCTTTTCTCCCTCTCCCACTCCTCAGAGCTCAGGAAACTTCGGAACCTGTCTCAGCCCTCTAGACCCAACTCTGCAATGCAGTGTAGGCTTTGCAGGACTGAGCTGCTGAGCTTTTCATTTGCACCTGGGCCAAATGACCTAGGTAGGAGATGAAAGGAGAGGGTGACATACAGAGATGCAGGGGTGAGCAGAGAGCAATGGGATATGGTAAAGAGGAGCAGAAGCAGCAGATTGAACCAGGCTGATGTAGTATAGATGTGAAAAGATATTTTAAGTCATGCTTTATATTATATGACTCATCAAAATATTGCTTAACATGTGTCATGTAGCGTTTACATGACACATTTCCACATGCTTTGAGATACAGCTCAAAACCCTGATCCAAAAGAGCAGTGCTGCCAATTCCTGAGCTCCAAAATTAGCATGCGGATGTCAGAAGGGCAGTAAGATGGGATCATTCAACAGCATGAACCAACGAAATCCCTCATCATCTTTTGCAACATTCATTACTTTGAAAAACTCCCCATATAATGAATTTGGTAAACAGCAGTCATCAAGAGACAGGGAGAAGTTGTGCTCATATTGTGGCATAGCACGATGCAAATGAACAGACTCTGATTTCTATATTGATTATCATCTTTATAAATAAGATAGAACACATTTAACTTAGGTACACTATGAAAATAGCTTTAGAAGGAAGCAAAAAAAAACAAAGAGGAAAATAACTTGCACAAAAGCTTTTAGTCTTTTATGTCAAATGAGAATTAAAGGACCACATGAATGAGTGTTAACAGTGTCAAACATATTGCCTGATTCCCACAAATAGGTCAATGCCCAGTTAATATTGGTCTCCCTTGTAATCTGAAACGATTAAGAAACAGCGCTTGGTAGAGGATCAGGTGGAATTGCTTACATTTTTCATGCCTTTTTTAAGTACAGTCTCAGAGAACTACAAAGCTCCTTTGAAGTTCTGGGGCTTCAAGGCCTGTCCCAGTCCCAGCTACTATCAAAGCCAATAAAAACTTCCGTTTGACTTGAATAAACTTTGGATTAGGATTTAATAGTCTGAGGCAGAGGATGCATCTATCCACGTCTTTTGGCTCTGTGCAACACAAACCAACTTTAATTGCAATGTAAGGTTTGGTGCTACCCAACTTTAATGTGCAATTGCCTGTGCAATGACAACTAACAGTTCTGCTCTGAAATTTCACGGCAGCTGTTACTTTTAATTCACTTTTAATGTACATTTCAAGGCACACATTTTCCTTAGTGGGCAAGTGTCATTCGGTGAAAGTGAAAACATGCTCCTTTTGAAATGGAAGAAGTCCAAGCCTAATCCCTCTAATTGTATTGCATCCTAGAGGGAACAAAATCAAAGCATGAGGCCAGCATTTAAGATCATTGAGGAAATCAAATTCCTCTGTAAGCCTTTATGGTAAACACTAAGGGTGGGTTTCATCTCCTCTCCCTGCAGCCCTCTGCAAGTTAGACCTCTGAATAGAAATCAGGCTCTATTTAGACAAATGGATGGAAGCATTCTCCTCTTAAGGCAAATGACAGCAATTGCCTATGGCTCACATGCTATAAACTTTAAAGCTAACATTTTTAATGGATAAAATTGGGACTGATGAATCAAAGCCATCACCAAGAAAAGCCACCAAGAAGATGAAAGTAAAACTCTAGCCAGGTAGATGCTGCTTATTGCCTGAAAGGCCAGAGGCTGGAAAAGAAAGAAGGAGAAGAGTTTGGGATGCATATCAAATGATGCTGTGGTACCTAGTTTGGCCAGCATGCTTCAGGCAGATGGCCATGATGAATATTTAAAGAGATGCAGCAGGTGAATTGTAAAAGAAGCAGAAGTAATGCTGGTGCCAGCGTGAAACCATACAACTATTACACAAGACCATCAGGTCAGAAAATTGGGGGTTTCTAGATATTTTTTACTGTCACAACATCATTTTGATGCCACCATTTTTACATTGGCAATCCATTGAGTAAGCGACACACCGCTGCATTTATAAATTCCAGATGTACATTCCTTGTGAGGTATTCACAGAAGCAGACCGAATACTTTACTGTAATATCTTAATAAATCAGGTCATGCACTTTAGTATTGTACTGGAATGGTTGTCATGACAGGAACATATTAGGAACAACCATTTATTAACCCTAAGAGACACTGTGCATACTTCACCACAGGGCAAGGAAAGGCAGCTGTCCAAGTGCTGATTTAATTTCAGAACAGAGAAGACAACAAAAGGCAGCAAGCAGAACACCACTGGTTTCTTTCTATGCCTACAGAAATCCTTCTGAAGTGCATAATTAACTTAATTAGGAAAATCTTCTTACCAGTCTTTGCTAATTTATGTGCCAATGGTGAAACTGAAAAAGTGAATAATCAGAAAGATTATATTGGCAAGCCAGAACTGTGTGAATTTGGTCTGAAGTTTATGGAGGGCAATGAGACACTTTCAACTATCTTGTCTGAGCAAACAGGTTTCTTTAGGCTGAAATCAAGAATCCAGTGAGTTTTCTGAGGACACATGGCATGTACTGGTAGAAGCTGATGATGGTAATATATTTAGTAGTGTAGCACTCGTCAGCAGGTAACAAGGGAGGGACTGCTAATGACAGGATAAGCTAGAGAAAACATCCCACTTTGGAACAAACCATTGGCTCCAGCAAGAACACATTATATATTCATTAGTGCTAGCAGATAAAACTCCTGAAGTTGGAAGTATCATTTCAGGGAGGGGCTCCAGGTTTTGGCATTTGGTCTCAACCTCAATTTTACTGAGCATATAAAATAGGATGAAAACTCTGGAAACTAAGATCATGTCTGCACTATGACATTTTTCTCACTCATTTTATTTATGAAGTTAAATAGTGACTTAACAAAAAATGGATTTATGTGCAAATAAAAACATATCCCATGAAAGATGTCTAACCAGAACATTTAAAACATTTTTATTCCCTTGTTTTTTTTCCTTCCAAGGTGCTCTCTAAATTATTCAAGTGGAACTGATTTAGTTTGCAAAGCAGGGCTATTTCCACACTGGCAGAACACTTAACGGCAGCTTGAGGTGTAAGTATTGCAGACACCAAGAAGCAATCTTCTAAACAGATTAGCATTAAGAGGAGGTTCTGTAGCTGGTTACGCATCACCCTTTTTGCTCCTTAAAATACGTAACTAAGAACAACCAGAAGATATGTTGAATAAGATAGCACCATTGGCTTTTCATAGTACAATTAGGCTTAAATGTTGTATCTAAAAGAAGCATGAATGCGTGAGTATGATTAAAATCGCTGCAGTGATTTTATCACTATGCTGAGGTTCTGCTTTCATAATTCTTGCTTTACACAGTTGATCCAAGTGGAGTCCAGAATAACAAAAACTGCAGACATAAAACTGAATACATTTGAGGGTTAGCATCTGTAAAAACCAAATCAACTATTGTTACCGCATAGAGCATAAACCTACCCTTACCTGTTGTTAATAAAACTCACTAGAAATCCACCAAACCAAGTTTCTGTGCAATTGTGGCTGAGTTTTGTTATCCTGTTCTCATACGTGGAGATCACAACCACAGACTGTCACTCACGTGTGTTAGCATTGTGATTCTAAAGCCAGGGGGCTAAAGCATCTGTAACACAGACACTGAATGCTCAGCACTAATTGCTTTGTTCCACTCACACCATGCTGCTTGGTGATGCCAGCATAATAAGAGATCATTTTTCTCTGGTGTTCGGCACCAAGAAATCATTCCAGAACATGGATTTCTGGCACCTCACTCTGGTATGGTTGCACCAAGGTCAGAGTGTGAGACAGAGATTTTGCTTTCATCACAGGAAGTTTTTGTGGGGGGTATTTTTGCCTGTCTTTTGTCTTACGGGTTTTTGGGGTTGACTTATTTCTGGTTTTATTTTTATTTTTTTTATTCAGGTGACAGTTCAGTCACCTGACAGGGAGGTTCACAACATAAATAAAAAATGCAAAGAGTTATATTAATTTTTTTGTGAAAAACATGTTTGTTTTAATCCAAACAGCTAGCCACCTTGTCCTCATCTAGATGATCATCTTAACCTTTATGCGTGTATCAAGCCATTTTGCTGCCCAGGGTTCTCAGAATAGCAGCAGCTACGAATTTTCTCTATCATCCTGAAACCTAACCATCTATCGTTTAGTGACATTTATTGGCCATTTGAAGTGAAGTGGGAATTCAACTGTTGCCTTCTCAGGACTACCTTAGGTAGAGGCTTCTGTTGTACCACCCAGTAGCCTGGGGATCTGAAAGTGTTCAGTGTGACATTCTTAATGACAGATTTTTGGCCCAGTGAATCATTGATTCTACTCCCTTTCATGACAATGAACCTTTTAGGAGGGACTAATAATGGCAGAACAAGGATGGCCACCTCAGAAGAACTGTAGTGCTTCATTATAGTATGTCACCTCCACTCCTCATGCCAAAACCCAAGCAGCAGCCAGCCAGAAGCCTACTATGGTGAGATGCAGTGGGAGGGTAGGAAAGAGACAAACCCTGAGACAAGTTCTGGCTTAAAAGAAAGAAGGATCTAAATTTTCCACACTAAGCAAATGAAGTGGGGGATCCCGTTTCACTTCTCCTTCATGCTTCAAATAGGAATGCTGAATTGCTTTTACTGTCTCCTTCACCAGAGAGAGTTCACCATCCTGGCACAGCTTGTGCCAAATGAAAGAGATCAAATGGCCTAGCACAGGAGATCTCAGCCAAAGCTGGCACATGTCCCTTAAGCGAGCTGCCACTGTGGTAGATGGGGCAGCATCTGACATCAGAGGGGAGGAAGGGAGCCTGTTACAGTGTGCTCAGATAGAAGCTACCAAAGACACGCATAAACACAGGCTTCCAGTGGACACCTTGACCTAAAACTGCTGAGGTTCCTTCTTCAAATTATATTAACTGATTTTAAATTGCTTCAAATTACATTTGCTACCTTAGAACATGTTTGAATTGAAAAATATTTTCTCTGGTTCATTAACACAGAAACCCTTTTCCCAGTGCAAAGGATCACAGGAAAACTGACACTGTACCTGCTGAAAGCACATCAGAGGAGGAGATTCATCAAGGACTGAATGAACGTTTGCATGGAGCCACTATAATCCCAGCATCGTTTCTCTTTTGTTTGTGAAGCTTGTATTAAGGTTAGCCACTGTGTGAGGCAGCAGCAGAGAGAAGCAGGAGCAAAGAGGCTACAGTTAGAGGAAGCAAATGCTGTAGCTATCTTGTGTCCACAGCTGCACAGCTCATCCTTTTCTGGAACAACTGTGTCTGTATCAGGTGGGAGACAAAAGAAGATCACATACTCAGTGTACATTTTTAACGGTATGACAGATTAGACCTTACACATAGACCTTCAAGGGACGTAGAAGATGTGGCATTGCTTGGAAATAACTAAGTGCAGATTCTTGACCACTGGACAATGTGCCAGTCCTGTAAAAACTCAATGACAGGAGGGAGGATTAAGTGACTTTGTGTTTTTTCATCTCTAGATTACTAGAAGTTTTGGTAAGGAAACATTTTGACCACCAAGTATTTTTGGAAAGAAGCTTCTCACATACAACAAAATAATATTAAAAATAGTGAAGACTTTCCCTAGAGCTTAAAAGCTGTAATCTATTTCCCCAAAAGTACTCTCCCATGTTACAATTTACCCTTCAATTATTGTGGATTTTTCATGGAGCCTTTCAGAATGTATTAGGGTCATATTTACTATTTTCCATCCTTCTAGTTCCACAGAGCAAGGAAAGGCAGCTGCTCCTCTGCCCAGCATCCTTCAGAGGAAGACCTTTGGGATGCTGTCCCTGAGGCAGTCCATGTGCCCACGAGGCTGACCCTGCCCTTGGGTACCACACACTGGGCCCAGATGCTGGCCATCCCTTACCATGAGGACAAACCTCATGCTGTTAATCTTCTCTCAGACCATGGTAGAATTTGGACAATGCCCTTAATACCACGCTTGAAATTTTGGCCAGCCCTCAAGTAGTCAGGCAGGCAAGGTGATTGTTGCAGGTCCCTTCCATCTCAGCTTTCCTTTCCCCTTTCCATCATTGAGCGGTTTGGGTTGGAAGGGACTATAGACATCAACCCCATGTCACAGTTCCCATATTAAAAAAGGGTCCACTCTAGGCTTTGCCTCACCACTTTCATAGTAAATACTTATTCAGTACTTAAATCAAAGAATTAATGTTTTTCCTCCTGGGGTCTTTCTTTGCTTCTCCTTTGTTTGCTTCCATTTTCTACAGGTGGACTTACATACAGCTTGCTGATGGGGATTTTATTGTTAGCTTTAGCATATTGCTTCTCACTTTATTGTGGCTTGATGTTAACTTGCCAGAATGTTAATGTTCTTTTCTGGTTTCCTTCTCTAGAAACAATGTCCATTTTTGGAGATCTGTTTACGTCTAAGCAGTCCCTTTACTTCACAGCCCATCAGGGCTTGCTATGGAAAGAGGAGGTGCTTTTAAGGTAAGTCCATGATCTTGTTTTTAGCATTTTTTTATACCACTTGCAAGCACACTACTGCATCTAATTTGCTCCCTCATTTTTATCTAGTTGCTTGCTGTGGTTAAGCTTTACTGTGCTGGGTTGCTTTCTTGCTTTTACATCTTAGAAGGACATTGAATTTGACCACATTAAGGACTCTCTTACTAAATGCCTTTCAGTTGTAGCATTCAGGTTCTCTGCAGTTCCCAGGGCAAAAACTCAAGGACTGATTCTCCTTTTGTGCTCTCTGATGAGGTGCTTCAGGGCCTTTTGAAGCACTGAAAATGCCATTTTCTAAGGATGCCTCATCGTGACTTACACAGGCATGGCTTAAGTCTGACAGTGCTATTGCTCTTTCTGCCTTCGCTTCTTAGAACACCATGCTACCGTACAGGTCAGGTGGCTGACAGTATATCCCTGCTATTACTGTGCTCTATATGCAGGCACAGTATTTCAGAAGTTTTTTGACACTGAAGAGAGAATGAAAATCTGCATAGCGCAGAGCAGAGTTAATGCAGAAATACATTCTTGGCTCAGCTTTACAGACTGCACAAAGAAAATGCTTCCCAAGTTTGGTTTCATTTAGCTAAAGATGTCGATTACTTTGCAGAAATTCCAGATGAAGACTCTTAGTAGCTGGTATTGGATGCACTCGAAAGTGCTTCAATGATTCTTCTGTCAGTATATGCAAAACCAGCTGCTACTTAATGGGTCCTACAGAGTGAAACCACTACTGTCACCTGCACCTTGTGGTGCTGCTGCTATATTGTGTGCAAAACATGGTAACACATGAGACAACTGCTCATTTTTTAAAACATTTCCCTTAATCTGATATTTAAACATTCCTCAACTGTTTATTGTGGCTCTTGTCTCTCACTGCCACCACAGACTTAAATCTGCATTCTATGGGAGCACTATTTGGAACACATCATCCAGCTGACAACTTGCTAAATACAATTTATAGCCATCAGACACCAAGATACCATTATCATGTCAACCTAATTGGACTTAAATCCTACTGGGGGCAGACTAAAAGCAAAGGTGAAAACCCCAACCAGCAATACAACTGCCCTCCACAGCTTCTGCCACTTTCTAGCTGTTAATTACTAGCTGTTAATTACACCTCTAGTCCTGGCAGTTCCTCCAGGACAAAGTCCCACCAGCCTCCTGCTGCTGCAGCACCACAACTGCCCTAAGCACAACCTGAAGCAGAAGCCACTGGCAGCCCTATCCATTCAGACTGCAATATCTGATGGATGTCACAAAGCCCCTAAGACCCACTCTACTGCAAAAACTTACTATGATCACCATTCATTGAAGCCTTTTAAGACAGAATGTAGGTCACTCCCACTATGACTCACTAACTTCTCTTAGAATTTCTCACTCATCCTATTCTCTTGTGCGTTTGATGCCTCAGATGCTTCAGATGTCTTTGTTTTCTGCATAGTTTAATATTTGATTACAGTAAAAGAAAGCACACACTGTCTTGAGGAGCAGAAAAACACATCATCTAGGGATTTTTAAAATGCCAAGAGAAAAATTAATCTTTCATGGCACAGTGGAGTAAGAAGACAGTCCCAAAAGTATATAATTAAAGAGTTATCCTCTAAATGTGGTACTTCCTTACAAGTCTTGTTTAAAGTGTTTTAAGAATACAGCAATTGGTTTAGAGCTGGTGTTTGGCAAAGATCTGCTTGAGGGAGAAGCTCTTCTAGGGAGGAAGAGACCGTTAATGTTGTGTCTTGCATTTGTAAATAAGGATAAACATGATGCTGCATAGATATGAAGTTGGAACTGTACAACAGAGCAGGAGAGAGGGAAAACAGGCTTCTCTGAGAGATTTCCCTCATTCAGATAATGGTCCTTGTTCAGCATTAGGTAAGAATTTTCCTGCAAGTGTTTTTCCAAACTGCTGCCAAACGATGCAGGCAGGGACTAGTCCAACACGCCTGCAGAGATGACACTGTATTTTCCAAGGTGACCAAGGCATACAATACTTGAATGCTAATTTTACAACATCTCACAAATGAGAAATCCAACGTGAGGTTTTCCTTGAAGAGGTTATTTGCAATTCCAGTTCTCTTGAATGGCAGTTGGGAAGTCTACTGACCAAGCAGAAAACCGCTGTGATAGGAGCATGCAAATAGGAAAATGGTGCCCGCCTAGAAGACTTTAGCTGGATAACCATTAACTCTAAGGTTCAAGTGATTTATTCTAAAATGAAAACTTGACAAGCAAACCTATGCAGTCTATACAGAATACTGACAGCCTCTATACTGCCATCAGCCAAAATTTGGAAAAAGATGCTGCAGCATGGACTCCTACTAAAAATACATTATAAAACATAGCAGGCAACTGGGTATTTCTTGCTCTTTGCTTCACAGAAGTCCTTGACAAATCTGCAGTCAAGTCCTTGGCAGCAACTGTCCGTGAAAACACTCATTTCAAATAGGAATATGATGTGGATCTAAAAATGGGAAAATAACTGATTTTGTCATCACTCTGGCTCTGTAACACAAGGATCAGGGTGAGATAAGGAACAACTTACCCCTGTTCATCACACAATACCCTCCACGTTCAAGGTTTCCCACAGCTGTCAGATGCAGCTCCAGGCAGAGGACATCCCTTGTATACAGAATGACTCCTTGAAGTATGAACTGACCCACTGATTCATGCAATCTTGCCCAAGCACTAAACACAGTTGATTCAACACATCACTCATCTGGTAGAGAAGCTGCCTCAAGCCAACTGAAACACAGCTACTAGCCAATGAACACATGAGATGCAGCTGTAGCAGGAGATGGCAAAGCCAGCCGTGTACCTTTCAACCTCAAGGAGACCCAAAAGATCTGCAGAGCCTCTCCCAGACCCTTTCAGACATTGTCCATCAGCCATTAAAAGATCACCCAATAAATAATTTATTACAAGTGCAACAGGCACCTCTTACTTGTCCCACAAATCGCTCACTGGAGCTTCAGTCTTGGCATTTCTGCCCCAGGCCCCACAGGTCTGCAGGGAACAGATTAACTCTGCCTTTTGCAGAAGACAACCTTTATCCTTATGTTGTCACTTCTTCCTGCATTCTCATCTCAATGGGACTAAAGAGCCTCATGTTCACCACGCACTCCTTATGGGTGCTCCTCACTCCTTATAGGCCCAACATTGCCACCAAGCCTATCATACAGCACTATGGGTCTCAAAACAACAAAACAAGACAGATGAGAAAAAAAACATCAAAAGACTCGTAACCAAAATACTTTTGTGTCTTAGGTATGGCAGACCAATACATTCTTAGGTGATCCATCACATATCTTTTCAGTTAGCTTTATTGGTAATTATTGTAGAAATCACACAGAACTGGATGGATCAGTGAAAAAAACCCAGAATTTCCCTTGTTAAATGTACTTTTAAGTTTACTTTCATTAGAAGCACAAGCAGTGTGATAAATGGACTGACATCTTAAATGAGCTCTGTGAAATTGGTAAGTGCTATTCTGTACTTTTCTGAAGGGTTGTGCAACTTTAAGTCTACTTAGTCAGAACTCTTCACCAGTAGAAAAGCTCTTGGGTAGCTGAATATTTTAGACTTTACCCTCAGACATTTTCTATGATGTGAAGGTTTCTTATAAGAAAACTGAATCAAAGTCAGGACTGTGTATTTCTTGTGGAATCCTAATGAGCAAATTTGGAATTCAGGAACATGAAAAGAGTAGTCCCTGAAGCCCAAATGAAAGCAGCTTTGGATTTAGAGAAGATTTTGATCAGATTTTCATACAGTCATTTAAAATTACTTGCATAATGCAAAGAATATGCCAGATTATAATGCAGTATGATTGCCAGGGATGGCAGGCTGGCAAACTTGAGTCACTGAAAGCTCAAATGCTTTAGAGAATTTAAAGTGAAGCTGAAGTAAACAACAGACCTACTTTAAATTAGCATATAACTCCGAACTATAGACAGTTTGTTGCATGACTGTTTAGAAGTAAGTTGACATTTTCCTCCTGCAAGCTGACAGCTATGGCATCACACAGTGCATTCTTAGGGTGTAATATAGAAAAGCTGCTTAGAGCTACTGAAGAAGTGGATTTTGAAGATGTTTCTAAACTTGCCTATTGCAACAGCTCATATATGACGATGAAACAGCCCTTGAGTTCATTCGAACATTTTGTTTACTAGGAATCAAAGCAGCTCTCCTGATCAGTGAAGTAAAGAATGGATGAATGAACAATATACCTGAGAATATGTACTAGCCACTAAATTGAACTGCTACAGAGCCAGGCAGTAATTCTTACAGGTGAAGCTTAACAAAGCTCCTATCCTTCTGTTATTTTATCTACTGCATGTCCATAAATCATCTATTATGATATTTCCATTATCTATTTCTCCTCAGCTGTCTGTATCATCACAATAGAATGATTGCTATGGTTTTGAGATCCTTCCAATGATAATTTTGTCTCTGTGATCATGCAGAGTAAATCCTACTATTACTAAAACACTTAAAATTTTATACCAGTATGATACAAATATACTCAGTGGACAACAAAAATCACTGTTCAGATTGCTAGATCAGTCCAGCCAACTGCCCAGAGGATATCAAAAGACTGTAAACATAGAATAGTTAGGGTTGGAAAGGACCTCAAGATCATCTAGTTCTAACCCCCAGCAATGGGCAGGGACACCTCCCACTAAACCATGCCACCCAAGGCTCTGTCCAACCTGGCCTTGAACACTGCCAGTGATGG
>JAOEHY010025983.1:0-23202 GCA_025447955.1 Psilopsiagon aurifrons
ACCTCCTTTGACCTGCTGGTCATGCTCCTTTTGATGCAGCCCAGGATACGGTTGGCTTTCTGGGCTGCAAGAGCACACTGCAGCTGGCTCATGGTCATTTTTTCATTGACCAACACTCAACAAGTCCTTCTCTGTAGGGCTGCTCTGAATCTTTTCTCTGCCCAACCTGTAGCTGTGCCTGGGATTGCCGTGACCCAGGTGTAGGACCTTGCACTTGGCTTGGTTGCACCTCATCCTTCTCCAAATTTTTTTCTCCCATTAACTTCCAGAGAGGTACCACAATATCCCTAGTCTGTCTTTTGTTTGCTACATACCTATAGAATCCCTTCCTGTTATCTTCAACATCCCTAGCCAAGTTTAATTCTAAGTGGGCCTTAGCTTTTCTAACCTGGTCCCTAGCTTCCTGGACAACATCCCTGTGTTCTTCCCAGGCTGCCTGTCCTTGCTTCCACCTTTTATAAGCCTCTTTCTTCCCTCTAAGTTTCTTCTGCAGCTCCTTATCCATCCAAGGAGGTCTCCTGGCCCTCCTCCAGCACTTCCTTCTAGTAGGGTCACAGCACTCCTGAGCCTGTAGCAGGTGACCTTGAATATCAGCCAGCATTCTTGGGCCCCATGCCCTCTTGGGCTATATCATGTGGAACCTTTCTAAGCAGGTTCCTGAAGAGGCCAAAGTCTGCTCTCTTGAAGTCCAGGGCAGCGAGCTCTTCTTAGCCAGCTAGGGAACACCTGAGCCAGATCAGGTGTGCTGGTATCACTATGACCTTGCCTGTCCCAGGCTTGTGGGCACTGTCGTCCTCCTAATGACTTCCTGCCAACATGAAAAGGTGCTAGTGGAAACCTTGTTTAATCAAACTCACTAGAGGCTTCTGAGTCTGCTTCTTCATGGAGTTGGTAGGATGGACTTCAGAAGCCATATGAAGTAGTAGGAAGGACCTCTGATCACTATCTGTTCCTCAGTTTGGCTAAACATGATTTCCCTAAAACTAAGAAGGTTCATTAATGTGACATCTCTGGAAAGCACTAGTTCATCAAAGAGCCATGGAAATACTCCTAGTGTATGATAGACTTGCAATTCAATTTTATAGCTGTTGTTCACTTAACTAAGTGAAAAGAAAAATATGACAGCCTTGCTAGAATGAATCTGTTACTTTTCTGTTTAACCTAGTTTAATGTTAAGAGGGCTCTCAGAAGACATAGCAAGAATGGATAGAGTAGATGCAAATAAAACATTTTGTGATCTGTCACCTGGGGAAGTCTATAGCAATCCCTGTGTTGTTCTGTCTAAAAGCTGCAAGGAGCAGCTTGAAAGCCAGTTGCTCAACAAACAGAGGTATGAAACTGCCACTGGGATCTCAAAGAGTTAATATTGCCAGAGATATCTCTGCTCTGGTTTACTCAAAACTAGTCAGTATTTCTCCTCTGTGATGGAGCAGAATGATTTTCCCTTCCTCCAGATGATGTTGTTTGCAGTTGCTAGATAGCCCTGTCTGCGCTCACCTGTGGGCCTTACTCATCATGCAGGTTAAGAGGCTTGTAAGTGCTATTTACAACCAGACATTTATAACCTTTCTGGCCAACAGAAGTGTTTTCACCACTCGGAAAGTAGCTCCAGACTATTTGCCCACACCAACACTGAATCTGCTGGCTGATATGTCTAGATGCATAGAAAGCTTTTAAACTTTCACCATCCAAAAAGACACCACTTCTAATAAAAAATGTTTGAAATCAAGTTATTTAAAATGTTTAGCATGAATTCTGATTTGTATTCGATTTTAACAAAGTTCATACTTTTCCCTTTCTGCAACACTCTAAAATGCATTAACTCACAATTTCATTGAGTTAAAAAAGCCTGACAGTTGTGTGGAGGAATTCTCCCTCCTCCTATCTTGTTCTGTCATTGTTGTGACAGACTGTAATGGCTTGTAGGATGGTGGGAGGCAACTCAGAGGAGCAGTGAACTCAGGAATATCATGCTTATCCCCTATGAGCTTTCAGACAAGGTCCCAGCAGACTCATGGAAGACTGCTTCTTTAGACCAAACATTTTGTCTTTCAGTGATCAGGGGTTGCATAAGCCTCCATAGTGATTCTGTGTAAAAGCAGGGTTTGGAGAGGGAGTAGGAAGAGCTACAGGCTGGTTTACACATTGCCATTTGAGAGGAATCCACTGGTCAAGAGATGGGAGCTGTGCCAGAGAATATCTGGTGCTGCAGTCTTGGCCTTTGTGGTGTAGCTCTGGTGGATTTAACCATGGAGGTCTAAAGGGATGGCTGGTCCCCACCTATGTCATTTTCCAGGGGTTATTGCCTCTGCTGCAAAGGTAACAAAGCAGGATTCACATCAGTTCCTTGACTGCCCCAGGGTACTGCTCAGTATTCGAGATTAACACCCACCTTTGAAGCGATTTATACAACTGTGTTAGGCAGTGGACTGACTGGGAGACCCTCGTCCTTATCCTCTACTACTGTCTGTACTATCAAGGTAGTAGGCTCTGGAAGGGAAGCACAGAAAAGAGGTGTGCAACAAGCAACAGTGATGTGTTCAACTCTTCTAAATTAATGTCCTGGATTTTGTCTACCTCTTGTCTTGCAAGAGGTAGAATCAAGGAAGAGCCCGATAGTGAGGGGTGGCCAGCCAAAGACCACTTCTGTCTTCTCCTGTACCACTGGCACTCTTTAGACTATGATTTTCCTAAGATAGATACAAGATGTTAAGTGTATCCCTATCCTTCTGACCTGCGTAATCTGAGAAACTTGTGCCTGAATTTGATTGACATTGTGAAGTAATTTTTAGCTCTGGCTGCGCATTCTGTTGTGTCATAAATACTTTTTTTCCCATGTACATCCCTGTTTGTAGGTGAGATTGTCACATCTCTTCAGGTCAAGTGCACTAGCTGGCTCCTAAATTCCAGTGATTAGGGATTTAAATAGAAGACATTTGATTCAAGGATTGTCTGAGTCTTAGAACAAGCAATTCTGGCTGTCGTGTCTGAACAGAATGTATGGGTTAAAGAAAATTATGAGAGAGAGAAAAAAAGTCATATATAAATGGGAATCATACAAAGTCCACAAGAAGAGACAAGACAGGCAAGCTGCTGTAATGGGGAGATTGGGTTAGAAATAGTATGGTGCTTTGGGAGTACCCCATATTTCAGAAGAAGGGTGTGATCTGATCGGAAATCACCTGTGTAGGTCCAAAAGATCTGAACTAAGCTCAAAGGAAGGCTCTGATAGGATGATGAAAAGGAGGAAGGCTTTTTTTTTTTTTTCTAGATCCATGTATTTATTGTGGCATGAAGAAAGTAGTGAACTTAAATGAGCATTTACTTAATGAGCATTGTCCACAAGTCTGACTTTCATTTTTAGTTTACTTAGCTCTACCAAGTAGTTGCAGAGAGATAAATGATACACCGGAGAGCTTGCACTTCAGTGGTAAGTTCTGAGAGATAATATATTTCAACCTGAAGGGACCAGGCTTAAATCCTGTAGGAGCAAAAATTGTTTCCATCCTTTGGATGCCAAAAATTGGATCTAGAAGCTGGAAACTAGAGATATCAGGTGAGTTAGTGCACTGATCCTTCCCAGACCTTGGAGGTTTCTGGTTGGAGGGAGATCTCCAATTCGAGGCTGCATCTTTGGTACTTTCCTATTTGGCTGTGCACATCTCTGTAGCAATAAGGTCTTGCTCTGTTTAGTGTCTTCCTTTGCAAATGAAAGGTAGGCCCATTTCCACTGGCTTGTAATTATTGTATGTCACTTAGTACTGTTTTTTTAGCATGCTACAGCATCTGTTGAAATATCTGTTTGATGTTAGACACTGCATGTTTATTCCTTATGGCTTTCTTTTCCACCCCTTAATTATCGTGACAAGGGCCCAGGGCTGTTCCCAGCATGTCTGCCTCAGCATCTCAGCCAGTCTGCATTAACAACAGATCTGTGGTCCAGAAGAGAAGTCATAGCTGGAGAAATGAGATAAGCGGGGAAAGTGAGGCTTGAAAGGCTACTGATAAAATATCAAAGCATGGCCAGATATTGCATGAATGTGTTCCTCACAAGGTATAATTCCATGGTCCTTCTGTGCAAACTGAAAGTAGAAATGGCATCACACTCTCTATTTATTTATTCAAGTACTCCCTGACTTGGAGGTTAAACTGGGAACATCAGTGCTACATTCAGTAAGATCTGCTCTGTGTGCACACAAATGTGTGTGTAAAGTCCTGGGAAAACCTGGGACAGGATTCCTCTGCTAGCCATACAGGGAAGGTAAGGATGGCTTGAACCATGGTTTCACTGTTGCAGAGCATTCAGAAGTACCTGAGGCAGCAAGTACTTCTGTAAATAATCATCCCTCTCTGACAACACTCCGTGATCTTAAGGACTGCTCCTGCTGGTGTCTGTAGATATCTCCACTTATCTCTAATATATGAACCATAGTTTTCCAGCCTTTTTGGGGCTTTTGGGGACTCCAGTGTGGTTGCATTTCCCAGAAACATTAGAGATTCTTCCCTGAGTGAATTGATTTGTATGGTTAACATGCTCAGGGAAGCATGAAACTGCAAGGAAATGGCAGGTTTGATACAAAAGAAGCTGGCTGGAGACCACTGAGCAAAGAGGAGCTTGCTTAGGGGGCTGCAGGCCTGCCTTCAGTAGTGTAAGGAATAAACTTAGTTGTTGCCTGGCCTCAGTTAAATGGACGACCACTTGGGCAATAGCATGTTTAATCACAAAGCCACTAGAAACAGCCTGAGGTGGAATTGCTTAGTCAGAATTTGTTCTGAAGGGGTCAGGGAAGCAGTGAAGATCAACATGCTGCTAGTACAGAATAAACCTTCCCGCCTCTCTCCTTCCTAAATGGGTTTGTTCTGAACCAGTGGAACAGAAATGCTGCTTTCTGAAAAGTACAACCTGCCTTGTCAACCCCACAGTAGAGCTACCATGGAGGCCATCACAAGTACTTGGTTGCAGAATCCCCCTTCATATCTGAGGTCCTGGTGAGATTTTCAAAGACATCTGAGTTACTGCGTGGTGGGTGGAGTGGCAAGTTAGCTGAAAAAGCCAGTGATTATCTCTACTAAAGAACAGAAATGGATTGTTCTTTCTGTGGGGTATTGAAAGTATCCTCACTTTCAGTACTGCTTACACTGACTATATCACATTTCAGCCAACTGAGTTACCAATTTAAGTCTAGGAGAAACGGAATTGCCTTGTGGCAGGTGGAATAACTGTTCTGTTTGTCTTTTAGCAGCCTATATACTCTTCAGGAAATGGACAGGTTAGCTGTACAAATCTGATAGAAGTGCTATCATTTTACCTGAGCAGCCTGCTGGGAAGGGAAGGGAAGCGTAAAGAGAAAGGGAAAAGGAAAGGGAAAGGGAAGGGGAAAAGGAAAGGGAAAGGGAAGGGGAAAGGGAAAAGGAAAGGGAAATGGAGAGAAGGGAAGGAAAGGGAGGGAAGGAAAGGAAATGGAAGGGAAGGAAAGGAAAAGAAAGGAAAGGAAAGGAAAGGAAAGGAAAGGAAAGGGAAAAAGGAAAGGAAAGGGAAAGGGAAAAAGGAAAAGAAAGGAAAAAGGAAAAGAAAGGAAGGTCTTCATGAATCTCTGAAACTATCCTTTTCCTTCTATTATTTTCCTCTTAGAAGAACTGCACTTGAGTGACTAAGTTAAATAACACAAGCAAAAGATGATGATTCATGCTGCTTTTCCTGATAGTTTCTAATGTTCAAAAGCCAGTATCACAGCTGCAGCTTTGAATAAATGCGTGGGGAAAGGAATAAAATTATAGTAGGTATGTTAGCGTAATGTTCCCAATGTGCAGCCTGTGTATGTGATTACCTAATATTCCTTACCAGCTGTTTCTTAACATTAGTCATAGTGATCTAAAACAACCACCCTCTCTTCATTTATCTCAGTAAATATTGTTCTTTTTTGAAGAGGTAAGCTGTTTAGGAACAAAAGTTGTTCCCTCCTCCCTTTCAGCTCTTTCGTATGCATGTCGTAATCATCTTGAATTAGAACCAGCTATAGCGGACTGTGTAAGTAATAAACAGTGAGGAAATATTTAAATATGGTAATAGCTATATTTGAGTATCATTATGAATGTGTTTTCTAGTAGCGTCTGGAAAATGCAAGGCTCTGTTCTCCCACCAGTATAAAACAAAGATAAAAGGAAGAAATGCTTGAAGTTTCTCATTTAATACTACACTTCTGTCTTTCCAAATGGAATCAAGGTATCCTCTGCAATTCAGTGTTTGTCTTTTCATTTCTTGGCAGTCCTGGGGTAATGGTTGGACTTGATGATCTTAAAGGTCTTTTCCAACCTACTTGATTCTGTGATTCTATAATTCAAAAGCGTGCAACTACTTTGGTTTCATTTCAAATATGCATTTTCATCATTCATTGCCTGTTTATGCTAGCATCTTCATAAGTAAGCGTCTGTCCCACTTACTGATGGTGAGCTGTGCTCTGTTGCTGCCTAGCTTCCATAAAACTCAGTGAGATTTGTGTTCTCAAATTCACTGAGATGCATTCAGTGGAGCAAAATACTGGTTAGCGTGAATAGAATCTGCTCAAGGTATGCCTGAAGAGGAACCAGCACGAGTGCTTGTGAGACTGAGAAGGGACAGCAAGTGGATCTCACCCTGTGGCTTCAAATACCTTCTGTAGGCAGGGTGGTGACCTTCTTTGGCAGCACAAGAAACCTTCCTGTAGCTGAAACCACAAGACTCATTCCTTTCTTTAGAAAAGACCAGAGTCAAGACATGAAACGATATTATGGATCATAAGCTGATCATAAGCAACCTGGTCTGGAACATGTGATCTCTAAGAGGGCTTCTTTGTTTTTGTGTTATGTCTGTGTAACCAAGAGTGTAATTTTTCCCAGCATTTAAAAGTGATCATTTCTCACTGCCTGGTCCAAGGAAAAACCAGGTTAGTCCGTATTCTAGTACATGTCTGATACTGAAATGGAAGCTGAAATTTCCTACCTGATCTTAAGCACAGAACAGATTGACAGGAATGCTTTCTTGTCAGCTGTCAGCAACAAGAAAGATTTATGCTCCTCTGCAAAAATAAAGCATTCATGTAACACAAATCAGTTGATAAGTATTTGGATAAGTTTATGAATAAGTATTTAGTAAATGCTATTTAAAACCCTGAACAACAAGAAACTCAAAGAAGTAGCCAATGTGAAGAAATAATCAAACTGGGCATAAATGGAGGGAAAAATACTTTATTTACGAGTTTGAAGGCTAGTAAATGGTAGCAAAAATGTAGAGAAAGGCTCAGCTGGGGTTTGATTAAAGATCAGTGGGGAGATCTCATAAATATGTAAAGTGCAGTGTATGTTCCTCTTTATCAACATATAGCTGGTGCAAAATCAAGGTTGATTTCTGCATACCATGCCCCCTCCCCCCATTTCCTTTTGTCTTTCTACTAGTCTACTCAACCTGTGTCATCTTCTTTTGCTGTTGGCAGCATGTTCTCATCAAACTGATGGGCAGCATAAAAGACAGAACTTCTGATCTCACTGTGGCTGTTTTTTTTTCCTGAAGAAATTCAAGGGATCTTCTCAGTACCTGCATCTACATAGATAAATAGAATCACAGAAGAGTTAGGGTTGGAAGTGACCTTAAGATCATCTAGTTCCAAGCCCCCTGCCATGGGCAGGGCCATCTCACACTGGACCGTGTCACCCAAGGGTCTGTTCAGCCAAAGCCCTTTATAGAAAACAATCTTGAAAATGCAGTCCCAGAAAATGAAGAGTGCCATATACAGACAGTAAAGAAACCTTAAAAATTGGAGCACATTGGCCAGTACAACATGTTCTGCTGCTAAAGTTATTTAATATATGTAGAATACCAGCATGAAGTATGTACAGTGAGTGTTTCTTCTTAGTACTTCCATTTAGATGTTTGCTGCAGCAGAACAGATGTGTCAACTGAAGCACATGTTAGGATACCTGACACACTAAAATTCAAGGCACAGTATCGAAACACTGAATTCAAGTCTATTGTATAGGTAACCAGCTGTTATTTATGAAGAGATACTGAATAATTATTCATAGTGGAAATATTTATAGTGAGTAACGAAAGCTTACTTTTTATTTCGTAAGCAATGAAAACATGCATTCTGAAATAGCTTAAAAACAACTGTGTAAAAGCAATTTATTTCTGAGAAAGTTTAATCCAGTGCACTGCTGTACTAGCTCACACTCCTGCTGTTGCCTATACATTATGTTCATGAAAAGCAACAGCTTTAACAGCTGTTATCATCGCAGCATATTTCCAGCACAGTATTAACACACGTTTACACCATGCATGGAGTCTTCCTTTTCCCCTCACCTCTTCTTCTGAGATAACTACCCCTCCTTCACTATGACCATGCTGTACTTAGATAAACTGAGCCTTTGGATGGTGAAAGGCACTCATAGCATATCCAGATGTATTGCCAAATCCTTCTAAATAGGGAACATACAGAAGACTTTGTTTGGGAAATCCTCAGTAGGTAGAGCATCCAGGGCTCTTGAAAACAAGTACTTTCTTCTCTATGGTTTATCTGATTCAACAAGGACGTTCCCTGTAGACAAAATGTTAATATTTCTGGGATTTCAGCAAAGGCTAACCTGTCTCCTGGATTTCTACAAAGCATTTTTCCTTGTTAACCCAGGTGACTCAAGCAAGGGATTTAAAAGCTTGAATCTCACTCAATTCTTCATTTTTGCTTGTTTGTTCTTGTACTTACTGGGAAGGAACAGTAATCAGACAGGTAACAGGTAACTGATAGACTCAGATTTCATGGTCCTCTACACAAACTACTGTGGAATTCACTTCTTATTTTAGTAGGCCTTGTCTAGTAGAAAGATGATGAAATAGCAATTGTTTATCATCAAGCTATTACAGATAAGGAGAACTGACTCTGATGACATATATTTGGTCTCTTTTTTCACATTTTGTCATTTAGCTTGTGGGTGTTTGGTTACCACTTAAAGCCTGACTGAGTCTGATTCACCAAGTATTTGAGCTCCAGCTTACTAGTGCTATGAAACTTCAACCTCTATGTAACACATCGGGTTGCACCTGCATATCTAACGAGCTGAGTCCCGTGTTGTTCTACATGCCCTTCTTCACTGGTCAAACATAGCAAATATTCATGATCAACACTATCATAACACAGAGGTTCAAGACCATTCCAAAACAAAAACCCCAACATTCAGTGATCTGTGACTAATTGCTGATGCCTCAGCTGACTGCTTCCCTGCAAACAGTGTATTTACATAAATTCTGGTTAACTCCTACAGTCTAGCTCTTGATGGTCCTTGACAACCTTGGCAGTCATTGGTATTTATCTAAGATTGCTGTCTGTGTTGACCCTATCTAGATAAAACAGACAACTGAGAAACCCATGTGTTTCTCCCTTATATGATCTGAAAAGGGTATAATGAGTATATCTGTACTGTATACAAACAGTACTGTGTGTCTGAAATGACTTTAATGTTCAAGACAGCTTTTGGGTCATTACTGCTATCTGTGATCTGTCTTGTTACAATTAGATAAGATATCATTTTCATGAAATGATGGTAATACTCAGAACATCATATGAAATTAAGTATTGGTTTTACACTAATCTACACTATTAATATTTGCAAATTCCCCCTGACCCTGATAGCAATTTTCTGGAAGAGGGAAAAACAGGCTATTGCTGATATACTTCAACCCATATATCATTGCAAGCTGCTTACTCCTTTGTTATTAATTGGTGGCTTATTATTAAACAATGTTGTGTCAGGTATGGTGCATCTAAAGAAAGATGTAAGATAAAATCCTTCTAGTAATCATATTCCAGGGAAATCAAAGAATAGGAGCATAGAGTTCACAGCCTCTCTCCCGTGCAGTCTGGAAATACGCTGCTCACACCATCCTGTACTTTACCTTTTCAGTATGGTCTCATCTGCGGCAGCAGTTCCTGAAAGTCACAGTTAGATTTGATCTAATCCTTGTATCTGGACATGAAGCTTTGTATACTTATCTATCAAGGTGAAAGTTTTTGCTTGTATACATTGCAATATAGATTTCCTGAATGTTTGCTGCTGTAAAAGCAAAAGTCCTTCCCTGAAGAATTCAGTAAACACTTAAGTTTTCCTAGTTTTCAGGATGCATGAGGACTAAGGGGAGACAGTCATGGCTTCAAACAACATTTCAGCCTGGCAAGTGACCAGCAGACATTAGGACCAGTTGCTCTGAGTAATTTTAGCAAGTGACAGAATTGTAGTGCTGGACACACAAATTCCATGTAATAGAAGTAATATACCTGTCAGGAAAGGCAATACAGCTGAATCAGGACCTTTGATAAAATGCTTTCCCACTCAGATAAGGAAGATGTAACAGGCTTCCTGGAAACTGTGAATTAGGTGGGGAAACGCTTGTGCTTCCTGTGCCACAGCTGGAGTGAAACAAGCATACTACTGAGCAAAGACAGTCAAAATGAAACAGGGTAAAGCTGTTTACTGCCTGAGAGGTGTGATATGTGGGGTCAGGCCAGAGCAAATTTGTAATTTCTTCTCTGTGAAGCCTCCCAGTGCACATGTGGACGTCTCAGCTAAGATTCTGCAGTGCATTGCAAACCAGTTCTAACTCAACTTGTGCCCTTCTGTATGCATTTAAATTACAATTTAAGAAGATGAATTATCATTTAATATCCTAAAGAGTTTTTTAATGTTTTGTTGAATGACTGCCATGTGAAATACAGACAGTAGAATACCGACAGTGAGTCACATACATAGTACCTGGGAGCAATTCTCCTTTAACTCAGGAAGCTGCAAAGTGAAATTTTATATCATGTCCAGTGTTGGAAAAAGAGATCAGAGCTTATGGGCCCTTTTGGCCTGAAAAACCTATAAATTACTTCAATAAAGGTAACACCTTGCACACAGTAAAGACAAATCTCAGTATCCGACATTGAAAGTTTTTATATTTGTTTAACAGCATAAAGGAATAAAGAATTGAGAACAGGGATGACAAAAGGAATGACACTTTGAAAGTAGAACGTATAAGTAAAAGAGACAATAAAAAGTTATAAGAACATATTAATCACACACAGTCTCACCATCTGTTGACTCCATATATATACCCATCCTACTGCTCCATATGGTACTTGAAGATAAATACATATAATGATGGATAACAAGTGAAAAATAGCACACAAAAGGTCTAACGTACATGTAGTAAATAAGCATATGGCATAATGACCCCATTTTGGTGTAACTGGTATGACCTCCCAGAATGCACAAGCAAGGAACGAACTGATCAGCAATTGAGCAAATGTGGCATTAAAGAGAACTAGTGACTTCAGACACTGAAAACTCAAAAAGCTTCAGCTGGGGAAGGAGCCTTATCTGAACAAACAGCCTAGGAATGTTAAACACTGAAAATAATGGGACATCATACAACCACAGAGCTATGCCCAATTGCTGTCACTCCTCTTACATCACTCTTTCTCTTCCATGCACATCCAACTATCACTGACTTTCTCCTGTCACAAATCCTATTCTTTGCCTGTGGGTGTCTTCAGTGATGGAGTTTCACATTCAAGGAACTAGGAGTCATTGAAGATACTTTTATGTGGATCGTGGAACAGAGGACAGACGTGGAGAGTCTGTGCTTTCTCTTTCTCTGCTAATTGTTCTGTGTGCAAGACAGAGCATTGCTTAGCTAAGAAGCAGGTCTTGCATTGGAGAACATGGCTGGCCTGTGCCAGGGTAAGTGGAAATAATATTTCTCAGAATGTGGATGATGCTCCAGAGGGGCTTGTAACTCTCCTAATTTTTTGCTGCTGTCCTTTTGCTTCTCCAGCCTGCCAAGTTCTGAGTAGGAAAGAGGTTGAGCTCTGTGCAATGTGAAGGTTAGCCATGCATCTAAGCACTGCATTTCCTTTGCAGTCCCTGCCAGAAGAGTAGTTTTTTTTGCAACTGTGAACTCTGGGCACCAAACAGAGGCACCTTCAGCTCTTCATTCCAATTAGAGAAGCTGGTTTGATAAACATCCCGTGGTCATTTTCAGATGTTCTTTTTGTGTCTTTTAGTCCCATCACAGCTTCTTTGGCCAAATATATAATTCTGTGGTCTTTCACAATTTATTGTATGGTGTAATTAATGGATGGGTAGGCTGTTTAACATTGTCTACATTTCCCTTTCAAGAATGTAGAACTAAGGATGGAATGTGTCTTCCTATAAGTAGTAGGAGTTCCTGTATGAAACTTCAGATGAGAATCACCTGGCACATCAAGGAACCTGTGCAAAACAGGTACATCCTACCTCTGATAGCAGCTATCAGCTCCCAGTTCAGATCTTTCTGATTTGTAAGCAAAGCAGGCAGCGTGGTGCTCAAATCCCACTGGTTTAGAGGGACTTCCTTTCATTTGCACCCTCTTCTCTTACCCTGTGAGGGTGGACTTCCACGTCATGCAGAAGAGATGAGCCTTTGGCCATTGGTTTCTGTGGTTTCCATGGCAGCTACAAAGATTATTTTGGAAAGCAGTTGACTCTAGCTGAAATGTGTGATCTTTATTTCTTTATGAGTTGTGCTCCGTGTACAAGTGTTTCTATTACCACTCAAAGTAGGGTTGGTTTTTTTTTAATGGGAATATTCCAGGGACTCTGAACATGTAGGTCATACTGAGGTATTTTTTGAGCTCAGTAGACTACCTTTTTACTGGTTTGATTTTAACTCTAACCCAAATGTGCATCTGGAAAATGAGGTTGTTTTTGGATGAGTGTTTGGCTGCCCCTGGCAGCCTGCCATTCCCAGACAACAAAATTCCCTTCCTGTGCCTCCGGCTGGCTCTGGCTAGTTAGGTACATTTCTGTTTGGTATGCTAGGGGTACAGTCTGAGGGGCTCTGACACTGGCAGGGCCAAGCAGAAGGAGATCAACTGGGACAAAGGAAAGGCACCCTCAAGAAACCGTTTGCCATTGTGTGCTGTAGCTATTCCAAGAGGTGCCTATCTAGAATAATGCTCACACACCCTTAAGAAAATAAGATACACTTTTCCCCTGCGATATTTTTATTTTACTTTGCAATGTTTTTTCCCTTCATGATTAAATAAACCTGCTTGACAACATACATGCCTTTTAGACTTCGGGATATTAGGAGAGACCACCTAAAGATGACACACTTTTCATCTGTAAGATCAGTAATACAGAAAGAGTGTGTACCTGGTGTCTACCCTGCCCGTACTGTGCCATCGCAGGGCATAGGCTATGAACCATTCTCTTAAATGGGTGTTCTCAGGCCAGGCGGTGCAAAACTAGTTGATGTAAATGCATATTCTTGTCACCTCTCCCTAAGCTCCACAGCCATTCTTTCCACAACCAGTAACCTCCCTGAATGCCTGGTTATATCTAAATTTTATAGAAAAGAATCAACAACAGTATGACTCATGGTGGGTAGCAAGATGTTCAATCTTTAGTTGAACCTGTTCAACCTTTAGTTTTCAAATTAGTGATATTAACAGAAGCAAAAAGTAAACATCCCGTGACTACAAGTGAAAAGTTTTCAACTGGATCTGAAGTGACACTTATTAGCCAAAACCTTTGAATGACAGAAGAAGCTGGCATCACTTCCCAATTCCTTTTCAGTTAGGAAATGTCTGTGGTCAAAGCATTTTCATCTATCATGAACTCACGACTCTAGATTAAGAGAAGTGGCTAAAATGGATTTTTATAACTTCAGTGCAAATGCCACTATTTTGAGGAAGTGAATTTCTGCTACAACATGCACTCTTCTGAACTTGCTGCTTGCTATCCAGGTTTCATGATCTAAATGATTTATCATTTGTTTCTTGCATACTGAGAAGTTTTCATTCTTGTGATGAAAAGTCCTGGGTGGATGTACTTATTTGTAGAGTGCTTCAGTTCAGATGAACTATACAATGTGTGCATAATAATACCAATGTCAGAGTTCCTAGGCTGTTTTTTTCCAATGTATATTTGTATATTATTAATTTTTTTTAAGTTTTTATTTTTGGGGCATAGCGTCTGGGGATTGTAATCTTGATTAGGACTTCCAGTTCAAAAAGGGAGCTGTAATTCTTTCCTTTGTTTGACTGGGGTTTATCAGAATAGTGCTTATTTAACCTTGTGGGCGTTGTTGTGTGATACCACTTTTGGGCCTGACAGGCTTGGGAGATTTCCTCCTCTACCACCTATGACGTAGCTGTGCAAATGAAAAAGGGAACTTAGTTTACTTCAGGGAACAACTTGCTTCTACTCTGATAAGATTTGATGTCTTTCACCTCTAAGCTTCACCCAGAATTCCCAGAGATTAAACAGTGAGGATAAACTGAGTTAAGAGTAGCTGAGCCAAATGACAGTTCGAATCCTGCTGGTTTAAAAGTAATACTGAACACTTTAGGGTTTGTTTGCTTGTTTTGCCATCAGCAATCAGGGAAACTTTTGATACAAAGTGGAAGTGTTTCAGGCCTGGAAGCAGAGCATGGGTGAGCAATTACAGGTGTCCTTTGAACAGTTTAAATGAGGGAGCGTGGTAAGCTCTCATGAGGCCAACAGCAACCTTGTGCTGGCATGGGATGTTCTCAGATTAGTGTGCTGCTGTAGGAGGAAGCAGAACAGCTGCCGAGATGGCATTGGGTGAGTTGGCCTGAGATACAGTTCCTTACCCAGGCCAGCCTCAGCCTGTAACAGAATATAACAGGCCTTGAAGGATCAGTTTTCACCTCTGAGTAATCATACAGTTCTCTTTCCCATGGCTTTTCACTGTATGTAGTAAGGGTCTAGGTCACCTAAAGGTTTGCTGTGAAACTCAGGAGGCTGGGAGGATTAGCCATCCTGCAGTCCTGCCATTCCTCATTCATCCCATAGCCAGTGGTTCGTAGCTGGGAGTCATGCCCTGCCTAGGTGTTAGCTGCACAACACTGCAGCTTGCGGTGGTGCTGCTTATATGAAGCTCTGTGTGTGTGCTCTGTGCTCAGTGCAGGCATATTCACACTCTGAATCTCTGCAGGGCTTCTACTTTACCAGTGCTTTCGTTTGGTTTCTTACGAAAATTCTGGTTGCGCTGTTGTACAGCGTGCTTGTCCTCTTTATACATCACTTTTCCTCCTTTGGTAGCTTCTGAGACAACCAAAATGTTGAGGTCTTAAAGAGATGTGATTCCTACAGAAGCCAGGAAGCTACATGAAACAGAACAAGCTTACCTGTGCCCTTACTGAGGGACTGACCTTGTGAGCTGGTCTCCTGGACAGCAGAAAGACAAAGAGAGGAACCTTATAAAAGGTTTTCTCAACCATGAGTAAAGTTTCATCTGAATCTCATGCCTAATTGAATGTCAAAATCAGGCAAGCATAAATCAGCAGAAAATGTGAGTCCGTAGTTGTGGGTTGATGAAATGGCATCATAGTCTAACGCTTTCTCAAGGCCCAGTCTCAGCTGGAGACTTTCTCTCTGCTGTCTTCGGGCCTGTCTTCTCTCAGTCCAAATGCACAGTGAGGAATTCTGTTTCCAGCCTTCCAGATCATACAGCAGAAACAGAGAAATTCCACAAGAGAATGGAAGAGAAGCCTGCTTTCTCATCACCTTGGCTCCTGTCTGGTACTGTGTTCTGTATGAATGCCTTAGATTTCTGTAGGAATCCTTGTGCTAGCATCAGTACTGCTGCTGTTAGGTGTGTTTCTGCTGTGGAACATTTACTTCCGTGAGAGGTGGAAGACCTCTGGGATAGGGGTGCCTTGGACTGCACAGTATCTCTGTGGCACTTATTCTTCTGTAAAAGATCTGCCATGGTTTTTGAAGTTATGTGAAAATGCACTTAGAGGTATTTGCTAAACATTATGCATCTCTGTGTGGAGAAGAGCATTAAGTCTCAGCTAAGGAACAGTGATGAAATTAATTTTGAGACTATATGTGACAGTCAGAAAATTCCCTCTCCAGGCAAATGAGGAGAGGGAATTAGCTATTCTATGTAATATGCTAGACCCATATGTAGGTGTACATAGAAAGATATTCTTGTCTCTTCTTCAAAAGGGCTGTAGGTTAACCCCAAATTTCTGTTAACAGAAGTGATGCATAGTCTAATTTTTAACCTTGGAGAACTCTCTGAAATGTCTGCTATGAACCCAAGCTCTCTCTCTTTTCAGTAAAGTTTCAGTGTGGGAACCTGACAAGGGTCCCAGTCTAGTTGTTACTAGCCCTTCCTGAAAAAACAAGTCACCAAAAAATTAATGGTGCACTTCTTCAGTTCTTAGTCTTTGGGATCATGTCTATCATTTGCAGTTTGTGTTAGTGGATTTCCACAAAGCGGTACTACACATAGAATGATGTTGCCATGTTTCGTAAGCAATTTAGAACCCCAGAGCTTTCTGAGTGTTTTACACTTATGCACAAAAATGGCAAAACTTGCTGACAGTCAGTTTAGGATTGGAAATGATGGCACATAACACTCTTCTGTGCAAGGACAGAATTTCAGTTTTCTCTGACTTGTGATATAAACAAATAGCAAGTGGCATTGGACTGTGCATCTTGAATAGAACAACCTGCGAATAGAAATGGTTGCTCTTGCAGTCACATTTTCTCAGCTTTTGCAAGTTTCCTACAGGAGAGGAGGCAGGGCTTCTGCTTAGGCAAGCACTGCTAACTCTGCTAATGAATGGAAAGTGATGTCTGACCATGTGACACAAGGACAGCACTTTCCATGCTTGTCTGATTATCGAAGAACTGGAATCAGCATTGACGAAGATAATGTGATGTCACTCTTTAATCTGGCAAGCCTGCAAAACCACTTCCTCCTTGTGTAGGCCGGAGGTCTCATGATTGCCATTTCACTCTAAAGCATTCATTGAAAATGATGTAAGACAGTAGAGCTTTGACTCTGTCCCTTTCCTAAATGAATGAATGCTATTGTGAAACTCCTTGCAGCTATATTAGGAAATACACTGGTTATTCAACGGAATAAACTGATTATCAAACAAAAAGGAAAAAACGAAAAGCTTAACTTCATCACAAAACATAGGGGTTTTTTGAGCTTTAGCTTTGATTTAATTTAACATAGATTAATGTTAATAATTAACATAGATTAATAGGCTAGCTATCAAGTTAAAATTTATGATCTGAATCACCTGAGCATAGCCAGGACTGAAAGAAGCTAGTTATCTTAAAGACATGGGAAAGGCTACTTTATACTGTGAGGATCCTGTCTGTAACTTTATTGTAATTTGGCTTTAATAGGTTCTCTGAAATACATTCATTAAGATTTGTAAATGACTAGCAAAATCTTGCAAGAGGCTGCTACTGCCAGGGTCGGTACTGCTGGGTAGTGAGGTGCATCCCCGCTACAGGAGTAGTCTGTAAACTGTTGGTAGTCAGGGGTCAGCTAGGGATGAATGAGGTCTTGAAGTCCTTTTGCATCGGCCAGTGCAACAGCTGTTGTTGAAGTAATGCATGCTGCTACGGCAGGCAGGGGGTTGTTCAGTACAAATACATTATAAATGTTTTCATATGCATTTCAACCTTAGTGGAATACACTCATAATAGGAGCTAGCAGAATGTCTTCAAACTACTCCCTCTTACTGCTTCCATTCTCCAGTTCTACTGTCTCCTACGTGTGAGAGCTGTGGACTTTAGCTAGGAATGGCAGGCTCTTCAGTAGCTTTACTATATAACATGCAGTGATTTTTTTTTGGGCATTTGAAATCACTGTTTTCTTCTTAAAACAGCTCAGTTTGCTAATTAAGGCTGAATATGTAAAGCAAGACAATTAAAGTAAACCCTGACGTTGTGTTTTTAAAATAGAAAAAAGAGGATTGAAAAAAGTCCAAGGTATTTTTTCCCAATGTGTGTTTGAACTAGATTATTAGAAGCTGGTAAAAGAGCAGAGCAAACATTGTATGTTCTTACAACCAAAAGATGAGATGAAAGGTGCCATAGTATTAGATCACCTAATTAATTATTTTTTCTGTTCATGGATTTTAAGGCATACTGCTTTGAAATTGTGATTTGTACTCCTCAGAATCATATGGCATGCTATTTAGAAAAACAAGGAGTGCAGTGGCTTTTTAAAGGGTGGCTGAAAAATATAAAATCTGTAGAGGTCTGTTCTTTTAGGGCATTATCATTTGGGGGAAAGAAGTGTGATATCTACTTTTTATTGTTGAAGGAAGCAGGGAATTAAAGAAGAAAAAAAATTATATCCTGGCTCATAGGAGTATAAATTCTTCTCTCTTTTGGTTGGCTTTTCCTTAGATTGTGGAACTAAAAATAAAATAAATTATTGACATAGTCTTGTTCAATACAGACTTTTGTGAAAGCAGGCAGCAGGAGCTTCTATTACCTGCATGTATATGACAACTGTCACAGAACAGGACAAGCCTTCTATGAAATATTCTTTATTATATGTGACATGAAACATAAGCATGCCTGTGCACAGACTAGGACAAAATGTGACACTGAATCTGATGGCAAGGTATGCTGCATGAAAACAGCAGACCTGGAGGGCACAGCTGAACCTTGTGCTGCTCTTATTCTGCTGGGCCTTGATGCTGGCTGAAGCATGACTTGAAAGGACAGGCTGGTTAGAGGAGTAGATGAGGATGAGGTATCTCCTTATAGCTCAAAGAGAAAAAGAAAACGTGGACACATCTAGAAAGTAAGGATTTGTAGCAGTGATTGATTCAGAGCTTCACCCTATGTCCTGTGTTCAGAGATACTGCCTATCAAAGTCTTCAAAGTCACTGTTTGGCTTCTATAACATCAACATGAACCTGAGGCTTGGTTTTTAAGAGAAAACTGAGAACTCCCAGAAGTCTGTAAATTCTGTCATTCAAGTTCCTGGGCAACACCTGCCAGACACCTAAATCTGAATGATTTCCTCTCTTTAGTGTCATCAATGGCATAGCTGAAAATGCCAACAAAACCAACTTTCGAACGTCAGCCCAAGCTACTACTTGGCAATTCATCTTGATGAGTTAAGCAGGATCTGCAATGCTGAACACCTGCAGAACGTTCTGGGGATACTTCTGATGATGCCACTGAGAAAGGCTTGTTCTTTCACTAAATTGGTGCTAAAATCATAGCAGTAGAATGTATATTCGGAACGTTTCTGGATGGAGATATCAGGATCCAGGGGGAGCAGTGTACCACAGCATGCCTGGGTAGTGCAAAGGAATAGCAGTGGCCTGGACAGCGTTTTAATAAATACAGCATGTAGAGTCCTTCTTGGCTTCATATGTAGTACTAGGATTATAAGAAAGAAGAATTTCAGGGGTAGAACAGCTATAATATGATGCCTTTAAAGGTGTAAAAGCATAAAAGCATTAAGCAAATGTAGTTTAGTAAATAAGCACCTTTTCTTAAGTTTCTTTGATGACACAGCTTTCTTCTGCCATTCACGCCTTGTGCAGTCTGTTGCAAAGTATCTTTTTTAAAGGTATCCATGTACTGTGCAAACTCCTAAGATTAGGGATTAATGTACAAGTATGCTTATTTTTCTTCCTAAATAGTTGAACAATCTCTTATTTTTATGTCCTGCAGGGATTCTTACAGAGTGTTTGCTTAGTTCAGGAAACTTCTAGCTCTGGACACACAAACCAGGCAAACCTTTTATTCCACAAAATGTGAGGTGCCTTGTATATGACTGAGTGAATGCATTTGGAAAGATCAGAGGAACCAGTCTTTGTGAGCACAAAGGGAAGTCTGTCTTCCTGGCTTCTCGAAACAACCGAAGAATCAATGCAGACCACGCAGAAACATGTGAAGGAGGTGCAGGTGCAATGGCTAGGCCCTTGTTTTCTTTTCTCTCCCCTCTTCCCACTGACTGGGCCACTGAAAGCAAACCTGCAAGATGTGCTGCTTGAGGTGTTCTGCCAGCTGGCTCTAGCTGCAAATTTGGCAGTTTCTGCAGGAGAATCTTTCCCCACGCTGCCTGAGGAAGTCTTGAAATTCTCCATCTTGTTCTATTGTAACTCTGCATAGCAGGTTTCCCTCAACATGCTGAAAGCAGAAAGAGGTTTACAATTACCTAGTGATCAGAATTTCTTTATAAATCTGTTTGTGCCTCCTGTTATTACTGTTGAACCTTGTATGTACTGTCCTCTGCTACCATGGGATGCATTACAGTATGTTCTGAGTATATTTAAAATTATCATTTTGTATCTCTTTTTGGACATTAAAACCAGTATTTAAAAGTTTTCTATCACACTGGAGCTTTAGAGGAAAGAGGCTAAGAATGGGGATGGTTTGAGATCTGGTCTTCTAGCACATGTCTGGGTGATTCGTTAAGGCTAATTTTAAATGCTGGTGGCACATCCTGTCAGGTTGGCTTAGTTTGCTTTCATTCTTTATCCCTGCCCCCAAGGCCAGTTGCAAGATCTATGCCCCACTCTGGTCTCACTGTAGGTGTTAAAAGCTCACATCACTGTGCTCTCCAGCAGTTGTTTAGCTGCAAAACACTCTAAGAATGGTCTTCAGAGTCCAAGATGACACCAAAGCTCAGAGTAGAGGTCAGATGACCAGCCTGTGTATGCCAGTATTGTAGTTGACAGAGCTATATTGATTTTTACAAGGGAACAGAATATCCAGTAGTGCTGGAAGAACAGATGTTCTAATTGTTGACCTTTCCATTGAGTCCATTTATTGTTCTAATTTCAGAGAAATCAGAAAGGTACGTGCTGCCCAACAGATCCCAGTTTTGACCTGTTGTTGAGAATACCATTACAAAATGCTGCTTTCTTCTGTATTTATTTTGTCTTTTGTCTAGGTTTCTCTTATGGCTGTTATATGGTGGTTGTCTTACCAATGTTAATGGAATAACCTTGATAATTTCCTGTGAGAAGGCTCCAACCGATATTTTGATATCTGCCACAGAAATCTGACTTTTTGATCCTTTGAATTTATTCTGAATTCTTTCATTGACAGGGACAGCAGAATTTTTTAAAATATTTACTAGATAGCCCAAAGCAGAGATTTCTTCATTGCAACAGAAACCAGAATGCAGAGGGACATAGTCACTTGCTCATTGTGACACAGGAAGCCAGCAGAAGCACATTATTTGAAGCCAGATCTCTGTTCTGACCTAGGACCTTTTTCCTGGCTTTTAAATACCTTGTGTCTGAAGACCAGATGTCAGGATTTTAGAAAATGGAAAGCTGTCAAAGTTTGTTACTATGGAGCATATGTCATGAGCTGTCTAACCAGTGTTTCTTTCAGTCCAGAAATGGTCATCATCTTCTACTGTCGTCTGTCAGATGTCATTTGTAGTAGGTTTACTTGCAAGACAGAAGTGAGCTACAAGGCTTTCCTAAGGAGAAATGAGCTAAGAAGCTGCATAGCATTGCTCTTCCAGACACTGCCTGTTTTTAAATGGCAGTGGGGAGTGAAGTCTGTCCTGTCTAGCATCTGTCACTGGCTGGGGTGTGGGACTGTGTTCTGAAGCACCGATGTTGAGTGTTAAGAGCTCTGTCTCCCTAGGAAGTATTGGGGGACACTGCCATCTACTGTCTCCCTTACCTGAAATAATAGTTTGGTTTTTGACTTCGTAGAAGAGATGAGTTTTTACTCCTGCTCCTACTACTTTTCTTTTAATGGCTATTTTCAGTTTCCTAAGTTTCCTACTTGTGCATCTCTCTTAAATGTGGAGTGATCCTGGCTGAGGTGCAGTAAAGAGAACATGATGCTGGCATTCAGACAGAGTAGTTTCTATTTCTACCTCCATCGCTTGGCTTATTGAAGAATCTTGGGCAAGTTCCTCTGCCCATCTTTGTACCCTGCTAAATGCATTAATGTTTTAGCAGTGCCCTGATTTCAGCTGGGATAGGGTTAATTTTGATCCTAGTAGCTGGTACAGTGCTACGCTTTGGCTTTAGTATGAGAATAATGTTGATAACACACCAGTATTTCACTTGTTGCTGAGCAGGGCTTATCCTAAGTCAAGTGTATTTCATTCTCTCCTTCCCTGACAGTGAGGAGGGGCACAAGAAGCTGGAATGAAGCAGAGACAGGACACCTGACCTAAACTAGCCAAAGGGATATTCCATATCACAGTATGTCATGCCCAGTATATAAACTGGGGGGAGTCACCTGGAAGGTGCAGATTGCTGCTCGAGTCGGGCTGGGTATTGGTCAGTGGGTGGTGAGCAATTGCATTGTGCATCACTTGTCTGTCTTGGGTTTTATGCCTCTTTTTGTTGCCTCATTTTATGTTATTATTAAAATTATTCAACTGTTCTCATCTCAACACACCAGGTTTTATTTATTTATTTATTTTTTATTCTCCTCCCCATCCCACTGAGTGTGTGGAGGATTGAGCAAGCTGGGGTTAAACCAGGACAAAGCAGATCATTGTCATTGTTGCACTTCTGAATAGCTACAGATTTGGAGTAGTCCAAAGGAGAAGTAACTGTGGTCTGGGAAATCCATGCTCAGGTGAGGGAAATTGTTGCTACAATATTTTCTTTTATGAGAAAATTAGCCAGTGTTGTGTGCTCTCTTTCTTTCATGGGTGATGAGGACTCTACAATGGCATCTTATCACACTTATCGTAGAATCATAGAATGGTTTGGGTTGGAAGGAACCTTAAGATCATCTAGCTCCACCCCTCCTGCCACAGACAAGATGTCTCACTCTAGACCATGTTGCCCAAGGCTCTGTCCAACCTGGCCTTGAACACTGCCAGGTGTGGACACTTTGTTGAACTACATGAGGTTGGCATTGGCCCACCTCTCTAGCATGTCAAGATCCCTCTGGATGGCATTCCTTCCCTTCAGAATATCAACCAAACCACACAGCTTGGTGTCATTGGCAAACTTGCTGAGGGTGCACTCAATCCCACTGTCCGACACAAAGATGTTGAACAAGACCAGTACCAACACCGATCCCTGAGGAATGCTGCTTATTACTGGTCTTCAACTGGACATTGAGCCATTGACCACAACTCTTTGCATGCGGCCATCCAGCATATTCTTTATCCACTGAGTGGTCTATCCATCAAATTGATATCTCTCCAATTTAGAGACAAGGATGTTGTGCGGGACAGTGTCAAACGCTTTGCACAAGTCCAGGTAGATGACGTCAACAGCTCTGCCCCTGTCCATCAGTTCCATAGCTCCATCATAGAAGGCCACCAGATTGATCAGGCAGGATTTCCCCTTAGTGAAGCCATGCTGGCTGTCATCAACCACCTTGTTGTTTTTCATGTGCCTCAGCATG
>JAOEHY010025984.1:0-10220 GCA_025447955.1 Psilopsiagon aurifrons
CTCCCTTAAATCTCCGCTGCTCTTTCAGATGGCCTCATGCACTACAAGGGAATAATTTGCTTTCATAATTTAGATTTTTTTTACACCCATAGCTCTTGGTTTGCTGGGGGATGTCGGAGCTGGTTCGTGGATGGCGAGTGCCCTCTGCAGGAACACCCAGCCGGGAAACCACCCGCAGAAGCAGAACAGAAGCCAACCAACTCCTGCGTTATTATTTTTCGTTACTCATTTCCTTAGTAGAGAACACATCGGTGCTGTCGGGCGCGGGAAGCGCAGCTGGACTCTGAGCTGAATGTGCCTCCAAGGCCTGAAGCTGCCTTGGTTGCGCCGGCAGCCGCAGGAGGTACAGGAGCAGATAGAAGAATTTCATTTGCGAGGTGATGTTTTATGGCAGGCTCTAAAATCCCTGCCACGTATTGCAGAGCGTAGACGTGCAGGATTCCTGCTTCTCTTGCAGCAGAGCTGTGCAGCGTGGGGGTTTTGTTGGGTTATTTCCCCAAAAAGAAGCTCTTCAGGGAATTCCAAATCAAGTCCTGTGCAGACACTTGTCCGGCGTGATAGTGCTGGCTGTATGTGGTGTGCAGTGCTCACTCGCTAATATTAATAGCAAATTCTGAGCTGTTTGCATGTATATATTGATAAAATCAAGGCCAAACACTGGCCAAGAGAAAACTGGAATGGCAGGATTAAAAAAAAACAAAACAAAGAGAACACTTTGAAGCCAGGCCTCTAACCAGGAGCCTGCAAGCCCTTGGAAAGCCAGAGCAATATAAGGCATCCTGAATGCCTTTTAAGCAATGGCCTGGTTCTGGCAGGGACTAGCTGCCTTGCGTATTACAGGCCACAAGTCCTTTCCCCAAACGCAGCCATGTGTATTGCAGAAGAGGGTGGGATTAGGAAAAAAAACCCCGATCTCTAAAGGGAAAGCGTTTCAAAAGACGTCATGAAATGAGAATTTACTAGTCTTTTCCAAGAGCTCCTAATGCCTGCACAGCACAATAGGCATCGCTCACTGTGCCACAGACAGACTTGCAGACTCCTTTTTGTCCATGTCCCCCTTCTCCTTTTTAAAGATCTAGCTTATGCAAACCTTACTGCAGACTTTTTCCTGAGATTGTATATCAGAGCAGCAGGGGGTCTGATGAAGTGCTCATTTTTTAAATCAGTCTTATAAACTGCTCTCCCCATTAATTGTTTCCATGGAAACAATGCATTTGGCTCGGATGGGGATCCTGAAAAATTTTTAATGGGATTCTTAAAAATGTGCAAGTAGCGAGGGGTAGGGATGTAGGTGCTCTCAAACACCCTCAAAAAAAGACCCAGCGTAACTTCTAACAAAATGTGCAGTTAATTGCTTGTTTCCAAATGTTGCTCCACTGAACCCAGATTAAATTGAGGATCTGAAAACATTATTCAAATGACCAGAGGGAAAAAAAAAATGAAACAAAAGGGCAAGTACAGATTATGTGACAGCACAGACGAGAATTTTCAAACACCTCCTAGCAAAACACAGCCATGAGACCATGACCAAATAACAATTCTTTAATGTCACAGCCTTAACTAATAATTTAAGCATGAGCAGTCCCTGATAACCCATCAGATATTCCAACAAACACTGCTCCTTGCAGCATCTCCACATGCTGCACTGGCAGGGACAGTGGTAGCTACAACCAAGCTGCACCATCCCTGCACATAAACGTGCACACACCAGCTCCGCTCACGTGTGTGAGCACACCAGCTCCGCTCACAGGCTTTCACACACCACCTTCCCTTTCTACACTCTTCCTACGCCTGAGAGGATTTTTCTTTTCTTTTTCTTTATTTTTTCCCAGCAGGGAAAGTATTTGCATTACAGGGTATGAAACTAGTCCAACATGCAAGCTTATTTAATTTGGAAAATGTGTGGCTAAATGCCACTTGTTATGGGATTAGTTAACAGCTGCGAGTTTGCTACTGTGGAAAGAATTTTTTTTTTTTTTTCAAAAATAAAAAAAAAGTAAAGAAAAGGATTTAAGTGAGAACTGATATGTGCCGAATCCCAGCTCTGTGTATTTTCAAGTTCCATCCAGTTTCTCAGCTGTCTATGGGGCTGTCCTCACTCCACTATCAGCTGAAGCTATCTATACTTAAAACAACTCCTCTCAAGTTCATCTGCTCGGGATGAGCACAGCTCTGTGGAACAGCACTTGAGCTGCTCCACATGATCAGAGGTCCTGGATCAGGCCCATAGCATGAGTACCGCCAGTTCCAGCCCCAGCCCCTGGTAAAAGCACCCTTTGGCTCCAGCTGAAGACATCCACAAGCACCACATTAATGTACGAACAGCTCTCAAGATATACCTCAAGCTAGTCACATGATGAAGACAGGCTCTAAATTACTTGTTAAAAATATAGTGCTCTTCCTGAGTGTCCTGTAGCATCCTCCAACACTAAGTGCTGTTAACGAAGGAGAATATAATCTTTTAACACATCAGTCACATACAGCAAGTCACATACCAGTCACTTTATGCTTCCTGTCCACATGGCCATGACCACCCTGAGTGACCACTAGCAGATATGTTCATAGGTGCCAAGAAGCAGGATCCTAGACCAGAACTTCTCCCCACAACCCAAAGTGTGTCTCATTAGTATCATGCTGCTGTCCTCTTTCCTGCTCAGAAACAGCTCCTCTTCTCTTGAGCCTAAGCCCTCCATTGGCCTGAGCTGCTGCACATTAACTACAAACCAGACCCTCTCTAACAGACTCCAGGAAGGACACAAGTGGCTATGGAGCCAGTCTCCGGGCTGGGAGAAGCAGCCACCTCCCGGGGAAGGGAGGGAGGTGCAAATCCTTGCCTGGGAGGCATGAGGATGAGGATGGCTGGAAGGGGAGGAAACACGCTGCTGAGCTTAGCAGGGCTGCTCAGATGGTGTCACTTTCCATTCCAGACTCCGCTCAACCTACAGCAAAACACTTCAAAATGTCTCCATTGCAAAAGCCATACAAGAGATGAAACTATCCATCTGTTACCCCGTATGACTGGTGTGACCTGAATTACCTTTGTGGAAGACATATTGGATACACTTGCCTGGGGGGTATGGGGACCTCTTCCCTGGCTCCAAGCACAAGATGCTCAAGAATCCCGGTAACACAGCAGGGAAGGGACAAGGGGTTCAGCATCAAACCCCCAAGCTCAGAGAAATCATTTCAACAGCAGGGATTCCAAAATCCGCCTGCAGCCATGCAGCTCCTGCTGGATGAAGGGTCTGCAAGAGCCCTTCAGTGGATGCCCTTCCCCAGGGGAGCAGACTGACTCCCCAAAACTGCCTGTGCCTGTAGCTGTCCCAAACCAGCTGTCTCTGAGCAGAAGGCAATGTTTGCCTGCTTCACCCAAGGCTTTGGAGGACTTTCCCCAACTCTAGGACTTCTGGGAGCTCATCGCTCCACTTTACAGGCTCTCAAAAGAAACCATGAAATGTGTACCAAGGAAAATCTTGAAGGAAGTGCTCTGCAGTCTGCCCTTTAAAGCAGAGGAAAGTCAGCACAAGGCCTGAGACAACTGAATCTAACACACTGTGTGATCCTGAAGGGCATGAAAACCTCTCTTCACAAGTAGGCAGCTCAGCTGGCCTGATGTGATCACAGGGCTCAGCTCATCCCCTTATCACTGCCATTCACATTCCCACATGGTCTCTGGGCTCCACTGGGAGATGCAGTTGGGCTTCACCAGCCACTCCAGCCACTGCCCTGTACACAGCATCATTGCCCCGGGCATGGCAAGAAGGGAAGATCAGCACAGGGAGGAGATCAGGAAGCTAAATTTAGCTTGCGGATGTGAAGTATTGCAGTTTGTGATTTATCCTGAAAATACTATTATCTGGGGGGAAACATTTTGATGTGGTAAGTAGGGAAGTGGCAATGCCCTAATGACTGTGCTTCAGCCAGTCTCTCCAGAACTGGTGCTAACAGTATTCTAGCTGATATTTTGGTTTAATCCTGCATTTGTTCCTATAGCTTGTAGAACAGAAATTACACAAAGACAGTCATATAACATGTCAGGAAAATCTTTCTTTACCTGTTTCTTTTGGATACTGTAAACTGATTGCTTTTATGTCATACATACACATATGACCACAGTGTGCTGCCAATTATGTGGACAAAGATGGATGCTACCTGGCATTTTTTCTGCTGGAAATAATATCCTGAAAGGGGAAGGAGGGAGCTAATTGGGAGCAAGTTTCTTAATATCACATTTCTATTATACCACTGCCAACTTCTTGGCCCTGGCCTGAGTCAATGTGTATCTGCATCAGTACAACTGAGACCTGACTACACACAGAAGGAGCATTTTCTTTCTTGAAGATCAACCAAATGGGCATCACAGCAAGGTTCCTCCCTGGCTGCACCTTGTCTTTCAGTGGCTGTAGTGGGTGCTCACGGAATGAGAATTGGAAAGCAGGATGATGACATGAAGTGGTCACCAACACAGCTTCCCCATCCCCAGCAGCATGTGCCTCTCAGCCTTCAAAGGCAGAATCTGCACCTCCATCTTTATGCTTTACAGCCCCTGATGGACTTGTAATATTGGTACTTGATGTGCAGGCTGTGCTAAGACAAGATACTGGGGGAAGGGCTGGGAAAAGTCTTCAAAAGGTGCAGGGGATAGAAAGTGTATTTGTAGCTTTTAAACGTATCAATATCTAACTCACAGTGAGGAGTGTCAAACCAGCATCAGTATTCTAGAGGTAAGACAAAATTGGCCATTGCATTCAGTGAACAAACATGTTTCTTCCCCAAATAAAAAATAAAAAAAAAAAAAAAAAAGCATAGGAAATTCTAACTCCTTTGAGCAATCAAGCTTCTGAAAGCTGCGTGTGATATTGCTCCAGTGAACACTCCCATCCCTGTTCACCTGCGTACGTCCCCACATGATAGACACACAGAGTACAGTCCTTGTCCTGCAAAGAGCATAAGCACATCTCAGCTTCATGCACATTAGCAGCTCCACTGGGACCTGAAAACTGCAGATGCTAAAAGTGGAAAGTAGCTTGCAGAAGAAAGCTGTAATTTCCTTAATTTTATCTTAAAAGGATCCAGCCTGGGTAAATTCTGTTTTTCACAACACCACAGCAAAATTTTCCTTTCCTAATATTCCCTTTTAAAACCGACAAAATGAAAATCATTGTTTCCAAAGCTGGAGGTTTGCAGCCTCCCTTCCCCCAGGGAGGTGGGTGAAGCTTTTTTCCATTTGTCCACATTTAAAACCTGGTCCGCTTTAAGAGAAACAAGTGAGAAGTGGCTTTTACCATTCCAGAAATGAAAGGCATTTACCCTCAAGACAGTAAAACAGATCTTTTAAACCTTTCTGATGCAAGAGAGGAAATGGGAAGTTTACAAAAGTAAAGCTCCAGTCCTGCACACACAGCCCTGATCTTCCTCATGTGTATAGTTCACTGAAATCAATATGGTTTCTCACAAGCAAAGCAGCAGACACACATAAATGTTTCCATATTTTAATCTTATGTCAATATTAAAGTTGCACTAAAGCAAAAAAACATTCTTCACAATACATTCAAAAGTTTACCCAGCTTAAAAAAAAATTATTAATTATATATGTACTGTTTTTCATCAAAATTAAAATCGTGCAAAAGCAGGTCTGCTGGGTACATACCCGAGCTGGAGAGCTGTAGGATGGATGAACAGGGCAGCCCGGCTCCAGGGAAGCACCCACCACCCCTCCACCTGCACCATCCCTGGGTTTGTGGTGAAAACAATTTCTTTTTCACTATCTTGCAATGCAGAGCCTACAAGGTCAGGACATTTCTTTACTCTGTATAGGCCTTCAAAGGCCCCTCCATGTGGCAAAGCAACAAGTATTACACCAAAAGGACAGCAACGAGGAAAGATCAGCAGAAATTACTAATGTGACAGAGGTATCACTTACCCAAGGCCTTCACAGCACAATCTTTTCTCCCACTTGATGAAGTCACACAAAGCAAATCCCAACTAACCATAAAAAATGACAGCTATTTGCTAGAGATCTGATAATGTTTAAAAATATATAGTCACACATCTTGCTAAGTGAAGGCATGATAAAGTCCATCTCTTACACTAACCTTCAAGGTAAAATTAATAATTAATTAGTAAAGCCAGGACATGGAATGATTGCCATCAATATTTTAATACTTTTACTGCTAATTTCATTCTCCTTCCATAGTCTGCTTTCTGAAAAAGCAGGGGACCTACGTGTGCATTTTCAGTGCAGTTCCCTGCCTCAGCTGGGGTCAACACCAGAGAACAAATATCACCCACAAGTGCACCACAAATGTAATTTCTCCCAGAAACAAAACCCAATGTCCATTGCTTGGATTTTTGTGACAGGCATTCAGCAACTGAACACTGCAGCCTGTCACTGCATTTGCTCCAAGCCTCTTGTGAAGCCATCAAGCAAAAAAGGGGGAGGGGGATGGCTTTAGATAGAGATAGGTAAAATGCAACCGAAAACTTCCCTTAGCATTAGGTTTAGCTATTTCCCTGTCCTGCAAATGAGCAAGGAAATCTTTGGCCCAGGAGGAAAACTGCTGGGAAAGTTCTGAGCGGTTACCCCAAGTGGGCGCAGAGGCCAGGCAGGAGCTCAGGGCAGAGGCAGCAGCACAGTCGCAGGCAGAGCCAAGAAGCAGGCGGGTGGGCGAGCAGAATAGAGGTAATCGCTGCCCTCCACTACTGGAAAGAAAAGTGTGCCCTTGCCTGCTTTATTTACTCTTTATTAGTCTAATGAGGCTGTTTCCTGGGAGCTTAATTACCATAATAGAGACAATTCCTTTCTTAACCCTCTTTACAGCCTGTAAGAGAAAGAGCTTCTGAAAGGGTAACACAGAAAAGTGGTGTTTCAAACCAGGCTGAGCAGAGGCATTGAACGCTCCAGCAGGTGGCCATAAATCCATGCCGTGGGGTGGGTCCGGCCATGCAGTGTCACCCGTGTTGACGGGCGCTGCTGCGGGTGGGTCCCACTGGGCCATGCCACCGGCCACCCTCACCGGCTGCCATGTGAATCTCAGAGTGGGGATACAGCGCTGCAGAGTTCTGCTATCAAAAAATTAAAAGCACATGATTACTGCTACGTAAAACGTGTGGGTTACCGGCCCTTTGAAATCGCACCTCTTCATCATTTTCTGTTTACAAGTTACTAAAGAAATCAGATGCAGTAAAGGATTTCTTTCTTTCTTACTTTCCTCCCCTCCTTTAGTTGACAATGCATTTTTTTAGAGTTAAATCAACATATTTTCCATTCCATATTCAGCAAGAAATCAGAAAATTAAATGTTTGGGTTTTCTGCTGCTGCTTAGAAATATTTCTGCAGTGTTGCCATAATATATATAGCGATTTACTATATTGGACTGACATGTCTGTTACTCTGTGCACAACAGGTAAACTGAGTGAAATTAAAACAACCCTTGTTAGCTGGGCTAGTGCACACTGACACAAAGCCGGTATGCCACAAATGTGAGCAGCTTCGCCTCCTCACAGGAAGGCATACTTGTGTTACGTGACAGACAGTAACATCATTCTGCTCCTTGCCATGCATATATTATTAAAAAATAAGAATACCATCTTGAGAACATCAGGCAGTGATAGGTTGGAATGGAAAGCACTAATCAGCCACCTCTGCAGCAAGAGTCCTGGCTGGCCTGGCTTCAGGGGACTGCAGCAGGCACGGGGTGTACAGCTGGACCTGGTAATCTGCTTCCATGAACTCTTGCAGCAATAGATATTTTAGAAAGGGAAAGGCAAAGAGGCAGTGAAGATGAAAAGAACCAGATCTAAGAGGGGTAAATGTACAGGCTATGAAAAAACAACAGAGAGCTGTTAACCCAGCCAGAAGTCTCTTCCAGCCCATTTCATTCGTTCCTACACAATACAGACAACACACTGCAAAAGTGATGGCGAAAAGAGGATCTGCAGAAAACACAGAATGAACTTGTGCCAAAGTCCAAAACAATATGAATCCTCTGCTCATTTTCTTCCAATTAAGTCTCAGTTCCACCTCCATGAAGGAGTTTCCCTTGGCTGGGCATGACCAAAAGCTACTATCTGGGTGCTCCCTCCATGTCTAGAGGACATAACTCTGTGTCTTTGGGGGTCCTCAGGCACAGAGTAACCTGCCAAGAACAGGGGAGATGGGCTCAAGCAGAGCAACCCCGGGAGTGAGGGCACACACAGGGCTGTGAAGGGGCTGAGCACTGGGGAAAGGGAAGCCATTTATGTGCTAGTGCTTCAGCTGTGCCTTTGCCCTTCTCCCATGCCCATGCCTGTGCTCCTCTTCATCACACTTACTGCAATGCAGAACCAAGGGGGAAGGAAGTGATGGCAGATGGCCACAGTGGTGACACTACCCAGGGAGCAAGAGAGGCGAACACACATGATGGAATCAACTACTACTGTTTCTTACTTTGTTTAAAATTGCAGCACTGCTGGTTTTCCTGACCTTTTCCTTCACAACACCCCGAAGAGCATTTTGCACATGTCCTCTGCCAGAAACAGCAAATATGCAGTGCCTGGGCAGCTCACAGAGGGCTGCTGCCACACTTTGAGACAGGGAGGACCACGTCTTTGCTGTTAACACAGTGCAAACAGAACAGGGTGAGACACTGAGTTACTCAGAAGCCCCATTTCACAGGGTAGTACAGTGCAGATGAAATAAAGCAGTTAAAGCATCACTGCCAGGTTCACCACTCAAATGAGGCCAGGCGACAAGGTGCCTGCACAGGCACCATGTCCACCACAGCCGTAGCCTGCTCCTCCCAATGCCGCCTGCCTCTGGGACCACTGGCTGAACAGTGTCCAGGGGCCATTGTGAGGGAATTCTCTGCTTCATTATGGATCCTACTCTTTAGAGGATTTTTTGTGTTTACATAGCTGTTACTTTAACCACAAGCCTACACTGCAAAAATTAACATGAAATTAAGTAATTAAAGACATTTCCCCCATCATTCTGATCACAGGATTGCCATGACAGCGACGGGATTTGTGAAGCCAATGCTGTGTATTTAGATTAATGCTATCTTTTTCTGTGTTGCAGTTTGAAGGTTAGGACTTGGCAGCAAGAAACTGCACTCTCACTAAGATTCATATATGGATATCCCCTTTGAACGCTTCCTTTATGCTTATTTTAAATAACATTGTGTTTATTAGCAGAACAGAGGAAGGGCTGTAAAGTGAAGAGTTTGATTTTCAGTCGGTGATGGATGGCAGGGGAGGCCAGGTCACGCGGCTGCAACATCAAAGGGGCAACTGAATCAGCCAGCACACTTGAAGTTAGTCAAAATGCCATAAAAATTTTCTGAGTTTTTCTTTTTTCTTACATTTAAAGAAATTATATTCCATAGCACTGGCTGCAGCCATTATTTCCAGGTCTTGATGATACCCAGGACTATAAAAAGGCACTACCTGCTGGCATGCCAAGGAGTATTTGCTACACATTTTAATTGTGATACAATGTGCTGCTGTCCTCAGCAAGAACAATGTCTTTTAAAGAGCAAGAACAAAGCACCCGCCTCCAATAATGTGCTATTATGCATCCTCGCATCAGTTTGCCCTTCTTCCAAAGCATCAGGACTAAATTAGCAAGTACTTTTCCTTGCTCCAATTTCCTTTGGGCTAAAATAAGCCAGGCTTGGGCAGATCTTTGCAGAGCCAGCCTTGCCCTTACCCCCGTTTTCTGTCAACAGAGAGAGTAAAGAACCAGCCACTTTTGCAGTACCCCTTGGCCAGAGGTATAAGTGCTTGAGTTTTCCTGGAGAGCTGTATCAGGTACAGGCTGAAGAGATGAACTCACATCCTAAGTGTACAAAGTCATTTACTAAGTGTAAAATTCCAGTTAGCAAGGGTCAATGCAATCTCAAATTGACTCCTAAGAACTAGATGAACACGAATTCACAAAACTTCAGGTATTCAATCAAGCCTTAGCAAGTACAGACAGAAAACAAGAACACTTCTGGTAAACCAGACACATCTGCTGGCTGTTGACTACTGCACTTGTGCCTTTCGCTGCTTGTGCCTCAGTTAATGCTCAAAATCACGGAAGCGCAGTCTGGCTTAGGTTGGAAGGGACCTTAAAGCTCACCCAGCTCCAACTCTTGCCACAGGCAGGGACCCCTTCCACTGGAGCAGTTGCTCCAAGCCCCTGCGTCCAACCTGGCCTTGAGCACTGCAGGGATGGGGCAGCCACAGCTTCTCTGGGC
>JAOEHY010025985.1:0-13407 GCA_025447955.1 Psilopsiagon aurifrons
CGCTCCGTTCGCGGCTCCTCCCGCGCCGCCCAGCCCCGCGGGGGTGGCCGCTGCCCTGCGGCGGGGGACGCGCGCCCCGCAGGACCGGGAGCAACGGTGGCGGCAGCTCGGGGCTCGGCGCGTAACTTGTGTGTTGCTGCGAGTTGCACTTCTGTGCCTTGCCCTTCGCTTCTGATAGCCGGCGAGGGGGAGCTGTGCTGGTTTTGTTCCGAGGCGGTGCTGGGGACACGGTCATGATAACAATTTGGTAATTCAGTGCCGGTGGGGATGCGCTGGCTGCTCATCGGCTCATGAGGGAGGGGGTGGAGGAGCAAAATGTTTGCAGATGGTATTTGATTCTTCACTGGGAGCCTAGAAAAGTGGAATGCTTAAACTGGATCTTAAGGGGAGGGAAGAGGAGATGGGGAAGCAAAGAAAGGTAGGTGAGAAGAGGAATAACCTTCCTACGAGGAATTTGTTTGCTCTTCCCCCGCTTTATATTGCATGAAGTCTTGATGTTAACGTCCTCATGCTGTATTTAAAAATAACTCGTTATTTGCACTGAGTGTGATGCAGCTTTGGCTCGTTTAATGAGGAATTCACCCGTTCGTGTCTGGTGAAGCAGTGGTATGAAATGAGAATTGCTCAGGTTAATGAAGATCTCCTTGTATAACCTTGACCACAACATGTGTATGTTTTATTTGGAGGAGGCGCGTTTTTACCCAAAGAAGAATACATAGGTGGCTTTTGGATAATATTACAAAATCGCTTTTAAAGTTTTTGTCTGCAGGATTGCTTCTAAACATGTTCGTGATGCCGCTTTAATGGGCCCACTGCTGCGTGCTGAGTGGAGTGCATATGTGAACGGGGACCCTGAGTTGATAGCACAATGCAAATTTGTTTTCAGAGTAGAGGTGTCACATTTGTTAGTTTTCAGGTCTGTATGGATGAACCATGAAGATTTGTGTTTTCTTTAGAAAGCAGTTCTTTTGGAGCTTCGATTGTGGATTCTTTTCTTTCTTGTTAACTATGGGAAATAAGCATTAGGCTCGTTTAAGGCATAAACCAGCTTTGTATAAGGGAAAGGAGTCTTTCCCCCTACACCATTTTTTGTGTGTTGTTCCTGCAAGTACTGACTGAATAATAAACATCTCTGTTTTCACTGGTGTAGCATTTGGTCATTATTCATTTGGAAGGTTTTGCTTGGCTGGCCTCTGCTCCCCTTCAGCTGGAGGGGTGGGAGAAACAGGTGGAAATACAAAGGTAAATGTTTGTGGTAGTTGTAATTGCAGAGAAAGATCTCCAAGTTGTGTTTCACTGTCAAGGCTTTTATGCCTTAGGCCGTCAGATGCTGTATCAGTTATTAATCCAGAAATTATATGGGAACTTCAGATGTATCTTAGTTACTAAACACATATGTTCTGCTTAAGCAAAGCTGAAAAGTTTTGTATTTGTTTGTTTTCTCTGTAAATACTGTGTCTTCTTTTCATGATTGCTAACTTAGGACAGAAAATTTTCCTCCCCCTATTTTAGCAGTGTTTGTTTATAGCTAGTAGATTAAAGGATGTGCGCTGAGTTGCTCAACAGTATATTAAGAAGGTATTACTGATGCTAATAAAATGCTTAGTGTTAACATTGCTGCTTGGGATACGCATACTTAAGCTTTCAGTTGTGGTTTGTAGAACCTCTTAGATCATGAAGTCAGAAGCAAAATGGGATGTCAGCTCTGACTATGGTAGGGCTGTGAAAAGTTGCTTGATTAAAGAGGTGAGCTGGTGGAAGTAGGCACTGACAGAGCTGTGGAAGGGTGGAGCTATGGTCAGAAATAAAACTTAATATGGGGATGTGTAATTCATAACCTGTTTTTTCTATAATGTATGATTGTGATTTCACTCATGATTGTAATTTTTACTCGTGCATGATTGGTCTGGGTTCGAGGAACCTTTTCTCTCTCTCATGCTTATCAGATACATAATTTTAAGGTTTCAGATTAGCTTTTGTATAGCTGTTTTTTTAAAAACCATGTCCAAATGTGGCCTTCCCACCCTCCCTGGTTTTCAAGGGGAATTTTTTTTATCATGCTTACAAGCATTCTGCTGCTGCCTCAAGAATGTTTTGTTCTTAACGTAGCTCTTTGTCCTCTGTTTTGTAAACGTGTCTCAAATGCATTCTTTAAAATGTCTGTTTAAGAGTTATGAATTCTGCTACTATGAACACGTTTTATATTTCTAAGGTAGGAGATCAAAACTTAATTTAAAAAATACAGAATATTCCTGCTAATTATTTTGGATTTTACGAAGGTTGTGTTCTTCCAGTTAAGGTGGATAATTTGTAAATACATTGGGAAGATGAGAGGTAGGCTTGTAAGAGAAAGGGCTGAGGACCAGCTGATTTTTTTTTCTGTTCCTTGATCTGTTTTGTCCTGTAGTATGTCCATTGTAGAGAAGAAAAAAGGAACTGTTTTCTCCATATCAGTGGTTTGATCCCTTCAGCAATGGGGTTGCTGCAAGCTATTGAGTTCCTGCTGCTGGTTAGACGTCCTGAATGCCCTACTGGAGTGAAGAAGCAGAGCTTCTGCCTTTATCAGAATTTCAGTTGCGCAACTTGATTTCCCTAATGCTGACATTTTCAGAGGTTTAAATTTATTCTTCTTGACCCCATGTGTTGGCTAGTTGGGAAACAGTCTTTATCTGTTTCCTTGGCTTTCTTGGCTTCTGGCAGATTCCTTTTATTCCTCAACAGCTTCTTAATTTAAATATTTAAAAAGTCAGTGAGGCATGATTTAATTATCTTTTAATAACTTATTCTAATACCTTTTTATATCTCTGCTTTGTTTACTTCATTATCCATCTTAGACTTTTATGAATTTATTCTGAAACCCATTTAAGTTCTTGTTATGACAGAAATATAGCAATAAGTGCAGTTACTTCTTTTATCAGTGTAAATACATATCTTCTAAAATCTGCTAGGTGAGACTTTTGTTGATTTGGCATGTAAAATTAATAATAGATTAAGTATCTTTCTGTGAGGGGATAAAAATGTCAAATTGTTCGGTATTTTATGTTTCCAGGGAGATGTCACTTCAGTCTCTTGAAATTAAGTACATCCCTCTAAATAGCAACTTTTAAATACTTGAAGCTTTGTATTTCACCGAGTTCAGTTTAACATTGGAATGAGGATTCTCAGGCTGGAGGCTTATAGAGTGGGATTTTAAGGGTTTGTGAAAGGTGAGATGCTCTCTATTTAATGAAAGGTAATCTATGTTTTCTGGGAGTGGAACCTTACCAGCAGTGGTTAACTGAAGACACAGTTGTAAACCTGTAGATGATGGGCATTGGTGAGGCTGAGTGGTAATAATTCTGTGGTTTTGACTAATTGTGTTTTTTAGTCCTTATGCGGCTGGCACTGCAAGACTAATGCAGTCTGTAGCAGTTTCGGTGTTAGCTTTGATAGTAGTTTTGCACTCCGAACTTTGGGCAACCCTTTAGGAGTTGCAGAGGCACTAGAAATGCTTGGTTATTTAACTGCGCTTTTGAACATGAATCAGCAGATAGAATGGTTTTAGATGTCTGCCTTTGAATATGTAAAGCTAAATTATGTCATTGTCTCAGCCTCTTTAATTTTGAATTCTATAGCACCAGTTTGCTAGGTAGGTCGTTTGATTTAGATTCTGCCACATGTCTTTTATGGTAAGTGTTAAGTGAGACTAAGCATTTGCAAGTCTTTGTTTTCTTTATGGAAGCATGTTTTTAAGGAGCACTTCATTTAAATGTGGCGACATAATACTTCTTATAATCTTGATAGCTGGTGAATTGTATGATTGCTAACTGAGTATTCCTCAGTGGTGTTTCAAAGGTCTGACTCTAAGTGAATCCTCTCTTGCAGGCCTGTGTTTAGTTAGTAGGATCAAAATTGGTCATGGTTTCGCCCCTTCGTACTACTTAATCTTCGATGTGTTGGATGTTACAGTACAGTAGCAGTAGCTCATGTTCCCTGTAGAGTGGCCAGATGTCAGTTTTTGAGAGATCGATCAAAGGTGCATGGCTGTATAGAACAACTTTTCTGAATGTGGGTTATTTATAGAGATAATACATAAGGAAGAGTTGTTACTGGAACAAGTGGTCTATGCTTAAACCTGAGAGGCACTTTGAAATTTTTATTGCTGTTTTAATACTCTTTTTGCCTTTGATCTTGGGCTCTGTAGAAAATGGAGAACACTTCTTCAGGTGTTAAAGATTAGCAAAGTGCCTTTTGAGGATCCAAGTTTTATTTTGGAAGTTGTCAAAATTTAAATAAACTACTGGCATGCAGTTGTTCTAAAGCTGGATTGTTCATCATGGTTCCATATGGTTTATTTCAGTGTTTAGAATCCTCTTGGTGGTGTTTATTTCAATTTGTGTTTGTTTACCCTTTGAGGTAACAACTTTTTAACTTTAGGATACTCATTTAGACCCTGGATAGACTGTTTTTTTTACTGCAGCTGTGAGAAAAACATGCTGATGTTGAACTTATGCATCAACCTGGGGTTTTATCTCAGTGAAAGGATTTCAAGTTAACCCTGAAATATATCTTGATTTTCCTAATTGATGATGCATTAGTGGATTAGAAACCTCAACTAGCAGACATCAGGAGAAAACAGGCTCTCATTCCAGGCTGCTGGAAATCACTTCTTGGAAGTTGAACCTAACTTAGAGAAAAGTTACCTGTTGAGTTTGCTTGGGAGACTTAGTTATGTTTTATATACTTGGCTGGTATTATTTTGTGGATTTTAGTGCTTGCTTTTCTGGGTGGGGGAAATTGCCAAGCATCTTCCTTTGCTCAGCAGCCTGCCTTGCTGACTGCCTCTGTGCGGTGGATGGTGGGGTTCGAGGAGTACCAAGAGCTGCTTTTGTAGCATGGCTCTGCTCTCTGTATTTCTCGAGTCACAATGCATGTTAAGGCACCATCAGCTAAATCCATTGTCTTCTGACCTTTGAATTGAAATGGCAGGCTTATTGTATGCTGATGTGATGTGAAATGGGATTAATAGAGAACTTTTTTTAATGCTGGCCGATAATATCTGTAGAACAACTGCTGTAGTAGCAGAACTTTCTGTATGCCGGTTGTTCACGTCAGCGGCTCTGATGGGTATCTTAGGCTTTCTTGTGGGTGGTAATGCAGACAGCTCTTTTAAAGAGTTAAATATTTTTAAATACATGCTTTTCTGGGTTTGACCAAATATTGCATAGCCCCAAGTACACATTTACATTGTTCTTGGGATTTTTTTTCTCATATGATTAAAGTTGTATTTTCATTATTGCCTGTTTCTTTTGGTGTGAAGAAGATACTGGTCTTCGTCCACACTCACTCAAAATCCTAACTGTGCTTCACATCTTCATATGAAGTACTTGGTGCAGTTCCATGATGGCTGGTGTTTTGCAAGAGAGATTATAATTTTCTGGTTTATAATTTTTTTTTTTCCTCCTCTTTTTGGTTCAAAGAATGCTTCTTTCCTTCATCAAATTTCAAAATTGTTACCTCTGTGTGTGGCTTTGTCACTCGGTCTTAACAATAGCAAATAATTTGGCAGAGTAGAAGAGGGTCTCTGGCTGAAGGTGTGGGCAGTGGGTCTCCCAGAGTGATGCCATTAATATTTCAGTAACTTTACTTTAGACAGAATTTAGTCTGGTCTCCTAAATCAGATGTCCCCAACAGAGATGTGGTTTTATGACCATGCAGGGTTGGGCCACATTTGGTGAACTTCTGGGGAAGAATTTTTTTTCCTTAGTTTCCTTTAGGAGAAATACAGTTTATACACACCAAAATGACTACAAAAAGTAAAATAAATCATTCAGAGGGTGGTTAAGCATTGAGTGGACCACCCTAGAGTGACTGGTGAATTTCCATCTTTGAAAACTTTTAACGCTTGACAAGACAAAGCCATGAGCAACTTGATGCAATGTGGTAGTCAGCCCTGCTAGAAGCAGAAGATTGGACTCCTTCCTGGGTTACATCACTTTGGGCTCTGCTGGCTGCTACTTGGTGATAGCTGAAGGCCCTTCTCTAAGGGCACTACTGTTTGAAATACTGGTGCAGATACAGTTTAAACATATGTGTGTATATATATTGGTTTTTAACTAATGTGAAAGTTTTACTGGGTATCCAGCCCAGTGAATTGATGTCTTTTTCTTGGGTACTTGGGTAGCAGCACTATCACTAGTGTCAGTTTCACAGCTTCCTAATGCTGGCTCTCAGGTTGCAAACCTGCAACAAGAAACTCTATTTCCTTTATCTGTGGGCACGTAAGAAAGGGGGAGGTGTATTTATTTATTTTCCCCCAAGAGGCCTATGTAAGAGGAAATGTACGCATCTTGAATGTTTTTATTTTGCCAGGGCCAGAGCACAGATTTGCCCTTTCTGAAGAAACTGTGGCAAAAATCAAACTCCTCCATGTTTCTGGAGTGTAACATGACTTTGTTTTTTAAAAACAAAAGACAGTGGGTGATGAAACTCAAGCTGCAGGCTTAAATGTGTTACTGTTACACAGAAGCCATTTCACTTCTTGTCTCTGAACTATTTAAAGATATCTTAGTTTTGTTTTTGTGGATGAGATTTCTGTCTTCACTTTCTGAATTACTGATCTTTTAGAAAAGGAAAATAGTCTTAGAGGGCCTTCCCTGCTTCTGCTCAATGCAGCTGAGTTTTCTACCCCTTTATTTTTTTTCCAGTCAGAAGGGCTGAAATAGTGTTTTTATGCTTCCAGTCCCTGCAGAAGGGCTGCATAATTGTGTAAAAGATAGTTCTGTTTTAACATTCTCATGCCTTGAAAATAAATATATCTCTATGAATGACATGATACTGGCACAGATCTTGTACTTCGCTGTATTTAACAGCTTGTTGCATGAATCAGAATAAAATAGTTCAATAGATTGCACTGTATTGGTTGTACAGCAGTCAGAATAAAGAGTGAAACCTGTGGCTTTCCCCCAGCTTCTGCTAAAGCAAACACTTGGGAGTGAGGGAAGGAGAGATACTTATGTAAAAGCTTATTTACACAGACTATCCTTTCCTTAGATAGTTTCCTTTACTCTTTCCCTTCTTTTGTCCTTGTGCAGTCTTTGAAGCAGGCAATGTTGACAAAGTCAGTTGTGTGTTTTCTTAAATCTTCCTCCTGTTGACTTCTGCAGCATCTTGCGGGGTAGTTATTGACTAGTACTTGACATAACTCTGGAAATTCCTATGATGTCCCAAATCTAGTGTTCATTGCATTGCCATACAGAGAGATGGTAGGAGAATCTTGCTAGGATGCCTTTGTGTCATGGGTTCAGCAGTAGCAGTCGTTTTTCTCCTCGGTAGCTGGTGCGGCGCTGTGTTTTTGACTTTCGGCTTGGGAACAGTGCTGATAACACCAGTGTTTCAATTACTGCTGAGAATGTTTTGGTCTGGCCAAGGACTTTCTGAGTCTCATCCTCTGCCAGGAAGGAGGGTAGACTACTGCCGAACCCCTGGCACTTTAATATAAACAAAAGGAAAATGCTAATATACTCTTAAAACATGCCATTTATTTGAAATTGAAAAGGCTTGTTAGAGATTTGAGGTTGCGTGTTTTTTTAGGTCATGTCTGTACAGTGAAATGGATGGTTATGGTACTCTGGAGTAGTGCCTGCCACGGACACTTCCACTCTGCTATTCAAACTGCGGGATAAGCTCTGTGGCATAATTTTAGAGCTGTAAGTTAATTCTTGCCTTACTATACAATTACCTCCGTATCTAAGCAAAGCCAGATGATCTCCAGAGCTACATAGGGGTTTATATCTTACATTAGAATTGTCAGGAGCTTTTTTTAATCCTGTGCTATTGTACTTTTATTTTCATCCAGAAAATTTTCAAGGTTAATTAATGTGCTAGGTGACATTTGAAAACACAAGAGGTTATTCTGTCTCCAAACAGTATTAGAATTGGGTGTGAACATGCAACAATGTGCAGAATTTCAGGTTTAATCGCTTGTATATGTAGTGTTGATGCAGTAAAGACTTTCAAATTTGTTGGTAATTTAAAGCACATCTCCAGTAAAACAAAGGTATGATAATAAACGGTAATTAAATGTTGTGAATGGTGCTCATCACTGTTATTTTAACAGTTAGTCATTATCTGCTGATTGCTGGCATCGTTAAAACTCAGTTTTTTAATATGTAAGTCAGTGCTTACCTGAGCAGTTGAACTGAGGTTTTCTATTCTTGCATAGTTGAAGTATGTTTTTGTTCTTGGATCGTAAGTGTAATGACATACCTCAAACTGCCAGCAACTTTATGTGTGCCAAGGGCAAGAGTGCGCATGTTGTGAATATGCTCTTTAACTAAGAAATACAGTGCATTTCTTCTGAAAATTGGTGAGGCGAGCACAGGCAATTTGAGAACAGCTTAGCAGTTGTGCAGTCCTGGCTGCATGAAAAATTTTCGTGTGCAAAGTAAACATTGCCTCTTGTAAAAGTGCAAAATGCCCAGAGATAGAAAACATCTGAAGTGCTGGGGGAGAGCAGAGGCTTTTGCTGCTCCTTCTTTTTTGTAAGCTTGCATTTTGCTTAAAAATAACAAATCCCAAAGCAATTTATCCTAGGTGCCAAATATGATGGAGTCTAACTTCAGGTGATAGGCTTCTTCAGTTCATGAGAATTCTTGAGAATCTTGAGGAGATTGACTTTTATGCTGAGTAAAACGGGCCTCACAAACTGACATAAGGAGAAAAGGAGCTGTTGAAGAAAGAATTTGAAGATAAAATCTTCATTTCATCTTTCAGTTAGGTGTAATTTAAAGAGGTGATTAAAATTACCAAGGATCAATCTTGAAATAATTGGTGAAATGGAGAGCGAGTGGACAGGTTTTGAATAAATAGCACTTTGATCACTTTTTTTTTTTTTGGAAGGTAGAGTTGTGAACGTTCAGGAAGCTGGAGAGGGTAATAACGATAAGAATTGTTAGGTCATTGACCAGTTAGAAAAAGTTCGGCTCGGGTGAGGAGGAATTGTAAATGATTGTAGTGTTGTTTGACTTAGAGCTGTCAGTTTTCTAATGTTGGGGGCTAAAAGAGTTCTGGCAGAACAATGAGCTTCTGTTTGACATGGCATTAAAGCGTCCAGAATGACCATGACCAATGCTACTTGGTTGGTAAGCGCTGAAAAAGTAATTTTTTTTGAATTGTGTTTAAATCTTGTTGGAGAAACTGTATGAGCAAGTGAATCGCCCTCTGTTTCCCCTTCTCTTTTCTGAGTATTACAGTTTAGAAAGGAATAGTCCAAAAATCTCTGATTCTCTAGCTTTACAAGCGAAAGAAGTATTGAAGATCTATTTGACGGGAGGTGGGAGAAGAATCAGCACAGATCTGTAAAGGTGAAGCTAAATGCTTAATATTGTGACTAATTTCTTAAATTTGAATCCAGCTTTCCTCCAGAATGATTAGCTTTTTTTAAAAGAAATCGTGTGTAGAATTAATTGTTACTTGTATGGTGGCTACTAATTTAGTACTTTATTACTTGTAAGAGATAAGGTACATGAGGATGTATCTTATCAGGCAGTGTTCCTGATTGTGTGGTCCTTCATATTTACTTTTTCACATGGGGAAAGAAAAGGGCTTGAACAGTGCTGCTCTATTTCAGTAACATTTTACAGGTGGCAATAAAAACTTGGCTCTACGACAATGTGTGGGTGTTGTGTGCTTGCAGGTAAAGTCGTTTAATGTCAGCATTTAATACTACTTTTGAAAATGAAGTAATTGTATGCATAGTATAATGCAAAATACCCTTAAATAGTGGTTGGTTTCTGCATGACACTATTTTCTTGCTGCTGATAAAAGAGGTACAAAAACCTTTCCATGTTGGAGGTACAGAGCAATTTTGCCAGGTAGGAAGATTGCCTTTCTAAAGGTGGTGGTATTTTTTTGTTTTTGAATCTTGGGCTAGTGCTAAGTGACTGTTCTTGCATTGAATTTCTGACTTAAAAATGTTAATAGAGGTAGTTATCTTGTTTGCTGTAACCCTCATTTGTTATCACTTTAGTACTTATCTGAGATGCCAAAAGCTCTTGAGATGTATGTAAACTTTATGTGGGTTAGTCACTTAAATAATGGCAAGGCAATGTGTTATAATGTCCCTGTGATCAAAATTTGGAACCAAAGAGTTAGGATAGTGTTAAAGTGCCGCTGCTGTTCAGTTTTTAACTGTGTTAATCAGTGCTGAATGTCATCAAGAGGAACATATGTAGTATTAATAAAACTACTTGTAAAATCAAACTGTTGTCCTTATCTCATTGAGTAGTTGTACTGAAAAGTTGCTTGACTCTTTTCCAGACAAAAGGTAATTAAGAGGGGCTTACAGTGTGCCCCTTGAACATAGCTGTCCTTTGGGAACTGATATCTGGTCTCAGCCACCTCCTTTCTCTGAGACTCTAGATGGTCAGAGACCTGGCTGCAGGGAGAAAGACAGTTTTAACAGCAGCATACAGCTTTGAGAGTGCTACTTCTGGTGCATTGTGAACAAAACCCCGTTGTCCCAATCTCGTAACTACATGAGGAATTGGCTGTTGCTTCTGGTAAAGTTCGTGTGACCTGCTCTGCTCCTTTTCTGCATCTGAAAGGGTGCCAGGGAAGTAAGGGGTATGTGTGGGGAAGGTTCTGTAAATTGTTTTTACGGGTGGCAGAAACAATTACTTTCGGAATGAAGTTTGATTTGCTTATGCTCCCAATTTAGACAGTACTACCTGACTTGATAAAAAAACCCCAAACAAACCCCTAAACCAACAAAATATGGGAAGTGAATCAAGCAGGATAATCACAGCACTGACATAAGTGTTTTATACCTGTCTGTACTTTCATGGACTGGAAAGGGCCAGAGCCCTAATCTGACGTTTTAGACAGACTACGGAATCATGTACGTAGCTAATGTAGTGCAGTATTAGTTGTGTGGTAATTGTGATGCTCTACATTGAGTGTACTTGACTTATTTATGGCTACTAATGAGATTGTATTTTGATGTGATAGTACTGTAATATCAGTGCCTCATTCATTCATTACCTCATTGACTTTGTGAAGTAAGAAAATGCAAATGCCCTTGAGCAAGTTGTTTTAACACACAACTGAGAAATCTGTAGCAGTGTTCAGAGCAGAAGCTGCCTTGGGCTTTAGATTTCATTTCACTGTGTATGAATTTATTCATAAGTAGCTCTAAAGCTCTGCTGGAGACTCTTGAGCCAGTTCTGAGGAATCTAGTGTCTATGTCTGCACTTGTCTGCAGTCTACTTTCTGCTCCGAAGAGTGGCTTTGCACAACTCAGACCCTGCTACTTACTGGGAACAGTCCCTAGCCTTGTGAGATCTCCTGTACATCAACGTCTATTAGCAAAATCGTGACAGTTACAGATTACATTGACATTAGCATTGGGCTAATGTGGCTGTTTCATTTCTGGTTCTGGTGTTAGTCCAGCAGTTTTAGCTCGAAGGTCAGAAGATCAGTGATGCCAGCATAATAGCTAGCATGCTAGAAATTAAAGTAATACTGGAATAGATTGCTTTGTATTTCAATTGCCTGCTAGGTATCCCTATCTTGGTGAGCTCTTGCACACCTTGGCCTGTAGCAATAGAAAATGAGATGGCCTATGAAATTGCAAAAAGAATAACAGCACACAAAGTAAGTAAAGGAAGTGTGTAGAAATTGTTAAGTCTAAGGCAATTAAAAAGTATTCTAAGATATTCTTTTAAATCTGGATGAGTATCTGGTGTGGGCTCTCAAGTAGCATTCAGGAAGAATTACATTTAGAAGTTGCACATGATGTACTGCCTGGCTGTTCTTCAGAGGATGTCTCTGCTGACACCGTGCCCTGTGAGAGCCAGTAGGTGTGCCTCACATCGTGGCTTCCAGTTCTTCTGTTTTAGTTTCCATCTACTAGAAAATGCATGGATGGTGTTCTTCAGCTCAGAGCTAACTTGTGTGTCAGTGCTGCATGACAGTCACTGCTGAGATTGCAGCAGCTGTATCCTAGATTTCTGGTGATAGGGTTGATTCAAGGTTGCCCTCAAAGCTTTTGGTTTTCTGTGGAAGCCAGATTAGGTGTTTATGCTTTGTGTGTGCCTGCTTTTCCCTAACACTTCTTTCTCTCTAACCTCCTAGGTATTTTGAATTCGATGGCTTTTGTTCTAGCCCCTTACTCATGCCTAGAGTCCAGCAGGCTTTGTAAGAGCAGACTACTGGGTGGGTGAGATTGAGTTCCATCAGTGGCAAGAGTTGGTTTTAATTGCCACAGAAGCTGTGTGGTTAACAGCATCGCATGCTAGAAACTTCAGCTGGAATGTGTGCTCTTAAATGTCAAATATGAGAGAGAGATTTAAGTTACCACTTGTTCTGTGTAGATTCTATTTGCTTTAATTAAAGCAAAAATAAAATGTATACCAGGGAAGGGCATGACTTACTTGCACTAAACAGTATTTTAGACTGCTATGATTTTATACTAGAGTAGATATTATGCACTTTCTTGTCACTGATAGCAATTTGGTCTTGTGTTCTGCTACACTTGATAAAACTTGATCATGTGCGTAAGTCTCCTTTGTCTCAAACTTATCATGGTTGGTGATGTGGTAGTGCAGAGATTTGATGTTTATGGTTGTAAACCCAGTGTTTTATCTTCTGAACCTTCCTGACAGTTTCTCTCTACCAGTGTTTGAGAAGGCTTACTTTTCAAATTTATTTGTAAGTAGCAAATAATTTGAAACACTATTTGTTCTTATTCAGTGCTTAAATGATTTTAAGAAAAGTGTTGATCTTTGCATGGAAGGATGCTTTCAGGTGTGGTAAACACCAATATTTGTTACATTTATCTTCATTTTGTTCACCATCCATTCTTAATGTTATGTTAGAACCAAATCTTATTTCTAGTTTTGCAAAAGGGAAAAAAATAATTCAGTCCTAGTGAAGCAGATTCTTGTACTGTCTTTAGTCTTTCTGATGTGTGCACAAGTCCATGAGACCTGATGAAATCCATCCGTGGGTCCTGAAGGAGCTGCAAATGAAGTTGCTAAGCCACTGTCCATCATATTTGAAAAATCATGGCTGTCAGGTGAAGTTCCCCTTGACTGCAAAAAGGGAAATATAACCTCCATTTTCCAGAAGGGGAAAATAAATGAGCCAGGGAGCTACAGACCAGTCGGCCTCACCTCTGTGCCTGGCAAAATCTTGGAGTGGATTCTCCTGGAAAGCATGCTAGGGCACACTATTGTGGTTTAATCCCATCTGGTAACCCAGAACCCCACAGCTGCTTGCTCACTACCCTCTTCCTCACTTGGAGTATTGTGTACAGTTCTGGTGTCCTCAACATAAAAAGGACATGGAGCTGTTGAGACAAGTCCAGAGGAGGGCCACGAGGATGATCATGGGACTGGAGCACCTCCCGTATGAAGATAGGCTGAG
>JAOEHY010025991.1:13212-38722 GCA_025447955.1 Psilopsiagon aurifrons
GAGCAGAGTAGAGGGGCAGGATCACCTCCCTCGACCTGCTGGTCACGCTCCTTCTGATGCAGCCCAGGATACGGTTGGCTTTCTGGGCTGCAAGTGCACACTGCCAGCTCATGTTCAGTTTCTCATCGACCAACACCCCCAAGTCCTTCTCTGCAGGGCTGCTCTGAAACTCTTCTCTGCCCAGCCTGTAGCTGTGCCTGGGATTGCTCTGACCCAGGTGTAGAACCTTGCACTTGCCATGGTTAAACTTTATCAGGTTGGCAACAGCCCACCTCACAAGCGTGTCAAGGTCCCTCTGGATGGCATTTCTTCCCTCCAGTGTATCAACTGAACCACCCAGCTTGGTGTCATCGGCAGACTTGCTGAGGGTGCACTCAATCCCACTGTCCATGCCATCAACACAGATGTTGAACAAGACCGGTCCTAACACTCATCCCTGAGGGACACCACTCATTCTTGGTCTCCAGCTGGACATTGAGCCATTGAGCACAATTCTTTGCATGCGGCCATCCAGCCAGTTCTTTATCCACCAAGTGGTCCGCCTATCAAATTGATGTCTCTCCAACTTAGAGACAAGGATGTTGTGTGAGACAGTGTCGAACACTTTGCACAAGTCCAGGTAGATGACTTTAACTGCTCTACCCCTGTCCTTCATTTCCATAGCCCCATCATAGAAGGCCACCAAACTGGTCAGGCAGGTTTTCCCCTTAGTGAAGCCATGCTGGCTGTCACCAAACACCTTGTTGTGTTTCATGTGCCTCAGCATGCTTTCCAGGAGAGTCTGATCCAAGATTTTGCCAGGCACAGCGGTGAGGCTGACTGGTCTGTAGTTCCCTGCCTCATCCATTTTCCCCTTCTTGAAAATGGGGGCTACATTTCCCTTTTTCCAGTCATTGGGAACTTCACCTGATTGACATGATTTTTCAAATATGATGGACAGTGGCTTAGCAACTTTATTTGCCAGCTCCTTCAGGACCCATGGATGAGTTTCATCAGGTCCCATGGACTTGTGTATGTTCAGGTTCTTAAGATGGTTTCAAGCCAGATCCTCTCCTACAGTGGGCCTAAAGTCTCCATTCTCACAGACCCTATATCTGCCTTCCAAAGATTTGGATGGTGTGATCAGGGCATTTGCCAGTGAAGACTGAGGCAAAGAAGTCATTAAGAACCTCAGCCTTCTCCAAATCTAGGGTAGTGAGTTTTTCTGTTGGCTTACAGAGAAAGCCCATGTTGTCCTTTGTCTTTTATTTGCAATGTGCTTATAGAGTCCCTTCCTGTTAACTTTGACATTCCTAGCCAAGTTTAATTCTAAATGGACCTTGGCTTCCCTAACCTGGTCCTTAGATTCCCAGACAACATCCCTGTATTCTTCCCAGGCCATCTTTACTTGCTTCCACCTTGCAGTTTGCCCCAGTAGCCATTGCAATAGCTGCAACACTGACCCAGCTGGTTTTAAAAATATTCACTGCAGTCTCATTTTAGGGGAAAAAAAAGTAAAAATCTGTAAGTGAAGAACGTAAGCCTCAGTGTTGCTGATATAACTGGGTGGTGCAATGATGGGACTAAGGAGTTTTTGTTTACGTCTTCCTGGGCAGCCCAGCTACCTCTTGAAGTTCAGAAGATGCTGTAATGCACCTTGCATTCACATGTGAAAGTGTCCCTGCAACTCAGGATTTGTGCCCTAGAAATTGAATTTTTGTCTTTTTGCAAATTCAGTCCAGTGCTTGAAACCTGAGACTTGATGATCACTAAGTGCAGCATAAAAAGACAGAAAAGGGTGCCTAGGATCTGATGCTCATGCGACAGTGGGGTGATGGAGGCCTCTCTTCTGCTTGTAAAGCAGTGTCTTCATCGCATCCTCATTCATGTATCTTCCTTATGCATGCAAATGGTTTCCATCCTTCAGCCATGGAGGATATTCAGAGCTCTGATGGTTATGTTTGATTGACATATCTTTAGGTTAACAACTATGGACAATTATTTTTTCCTGTTGCGCATATTCAAGGTACCTGAGAAAAATGTTATCAGCTTTCAAAAGCTCTCTGTCTGTGGACCCTTGAGATCTTATTTTATGATTATGTAAAGCTGCTGAAAACCTCCAGAGAAATTTTAGGCTTGCTGCTGTCATAAACTTCACTGGACATTAGTAAGCACTTCTTCAATGACTTTGACTTCCCTGAATTTGTCAAACCCATTTGTGATCCCATTTATAGTTTTCACACCCAAAACAACCTGGGAAATTCAATTCTACTGTGTGATTATGCGCATCGTAAAGAATACTTCTTCCTGACTGTTTTAAATCTCTCACTTTATATTACTATCTGATTCCTTTTGCTCTTTGAGGTCAATAGCAATTTCTCATTTTCCTTCTTCATGTGAATTGCAATTTTATATGCTGTTATATTATGTCCCTTCAACTATTTCATTTCTTAGATTTAGATTCTATTCAATCTCATCTTGCAGAGAAGCCATTCTACACCTCTGAAAATCTTTATTGAGCTTTTCTGTACTTTTCTCTTTCTGCTGTAACTTTTTGAAATTGAGATGACCAGAACTTTGGTCTATATTCAACTACAAATTTGATCCTATTACATCTATTTCACAACAGCTGTTGTCTCATTTAACATGTGTGAGAATTTTAAATTGAAAATTTGTCATCTGATGACTGTTCCATTAAGAACTCATTTATGTCAGCTGTCAGCACATGGAGGCATTAATATTATCACAACAAAGCCACAGACATCTGCATTGATAGTGGAAATTCAGTGAACTGAGACCTGCTGAACAGCCTGTATTAATGTATAGGTTTTACTTCTGTAAAGAACAAATACGGTGAATTTACAACCTTCAAGACAGCAGGTGTGCACAGCCAGCAGGCTGAGACTTTTGGGTGGAACTGATCAGACTCTAAATCAGTATTTTTTCTGCTAATTGATTTTCAGTTGTCTTTCTTATCTAACTGTTAAGCTTCACAAAAAACTATGTTACTGCGACCAGGAAGGTAATAATAACTTGGAACAAGAGATGAAAAATAACAGAAAAAAAACAAGTCAATAAATCAGCAAAATATTATGCAGAACAAATCAAAGCCTAATCTCTTTTCAATTATGTTTTCTTTGGTATAGCAAATATTTAATTTTAACTGCAAGTAGAATCTATCACTGGAGCTTTACGAGACAAAAGGAGTCATTTTTTGAATGGCTAAGGGAAAGCACAGGAGACATAAGAAGTAATATTTTGTAGGCATAGCATATAATAACACCGAAGTATCTGGGGCTTAAATGTGTAGAAAAATTAATGGACTGTAAGAATGTGAAGGTTTAGGTCTGAGACATTGGCTTGCTTTTCCCACAGAAACATGAGATCAAATTGGGGAGCTCCCATCAAGCAGGATTTAGGGAATTTGCTATGTGGAGACCCAAAGCATGGAGCTTAATGAGGGGTTAAGATGCCTGTATACTTGTTTACAGTGGAGCTTCCAGTGAGTAGCTCTGTCAATGTCCCAGGTAATTCCAGATGATGTGGAAGAAATGGCATCCTGCAGTCACTTGCAGACCTGCTTGAGTCACTGAACCTGGAATAAAACTTGAACAGGTGATATATAAATTTGGGGAAACTAAAGTATTAATGAAGCCGATTAAAAGGTCATGGATGAAAAAACAAAAGGTGAGAGGTTGTGGAAATGGAAGGAGATGGCATCTGGTTAAAACCATGCCAGCTCTATGCACTCACACTTGGTAATACATATTTCTATGGTATCCATACTCAACAGAATATAGTGCTTCCTTTTTAATGTTCTTACAAAATATAACTCTACAAATCACTCTGTGTTGAAATAGAAATGCTCACTACCTTAATCTGCATATTTGTAATTCATTTTATAATGTGAATTGTATGCTTAGCATTCTATAAACAGAAACTAATTATCTTGACTGAGTTAATGATGCAGCAACTACTGTACAAGAGAAAATATTTTACAGTATGTTGTAAATAAGCTATAAGTGCTCAGATAACAATTACAAGAATATTCCTCATGTGTATCACAATAGTTAAGCAAGGATGGTCCGACCTGCACTTGTCATTACTTGCATAATCCTGTATGCAGTGATGTCATTAATGCATTTCACTAATTTCTATGGAATTTTTCTTACTTTCTTCATGGTGGTAGGAACAAAAGTAAAAATAGATAATTATCTATTGACACCTCGAAAGGGATTTGGACTGCTAGAGTTAGTTTTTTATGGCCAGTTTTTATGCCTTTGGGAATCTTCGCTGACCTCGAACTGCTGCTTCAGGTTACAGTAAATCTCCGGGTGTTCCTGTGGTCATATCTGCCACTGTGGCATTTTAGCCAGAAGAAGAACAGCATCTTCTCAGCAGGGAGCTGAAAACTTTCTTTCGGAGATATTTGGAGGATGGCACTTTTGATGCTCACAAGTAAGACAGACGCAGAGTAGACAATTTCTTATTTCCTTATGTCACTTAGGATACCCATTCTTTTTGTCTGGACTTATCAGCAAATAAGAAAACATGCTGTCATCTCCCATCTATGAAACAGTAGGGTGGTAAAATTTTCCTAGGCCAAGGTAAGAGTTGTCTGCTCTTCAGAGAATTTCTAGTCTGTTAGAGTTTTTTTGGAAGTCATTGATTTAATTTAAAACATAATTCAAGTATTACAGATGAAAAGTTGCTCCAGAAATTTAAAGAATGAGTTAGCAATTCTTTACAGCAGTTGTGCTTAGGCAATTCAGCAAAGATTATAGGCAAAAGTGCTTCACATTTGAATCTCTTTGGAAGATCTGTTTTCTCAAATCACGTATTGCTGTAAATTATCAAGTTATGCCTCTTCACACATAGAGATCAATATTTATCTGTTTTGACCAGACATGCTAAACATTTTGAACTTGTTTAGTGCTAAAGAACTATAATACATAACATATATTGGCTCAAAAGGCATATAATGCTTGACCTTTTAACTTTCAGGAGTACTTATGTTTGATATTCTGTAACATAATGTCATTTTGGTGCTATAGTCAAAGATGCTAGATGAACTTGATGCCTGTGCTCGATTTGTAACTTTTAATAAGCCATTCGAGTTTAAATTCATCGCTGCAATTCTGATCAAAGTCAAACACCAAGGCTTTAAGAAAATTTTATTGAAAGAGACAGATACATTGAAGAAAAATACATTTTTACATAAAATTCATCACTGCTGCAGCTATCACACAGATGATGAAATCATCAAAGGACCACATAGAAAAATGACTGGTTTTTAAATTTTTCCTTCTTAGCAAAAAGAAGCAGAATCAATAACTGGGATGGGGGTCTGCATAGCAAGTTATTCTCTGACAAGTAATGAAGGGAGAATTCAATTTCTTCATTTGTGTCTTGTGGCCAATTAAGAGATGCCTATAAGAATCCCTATTCTAAAACTAACTGTGCTTCTTCTTGTTAACGATAATAATCTCATTGTGTATATAATAAAAAGTATATAAGCCAGAAGTGTGCTTGGCTTGCTTTAGGTTGTCTTGTTTCTCAGGAGGCTCTAGGAGAGTGATTTAGCGTTGGGGTCATGTTGCAAAGGCTCTTGATATGAAAGCTCCTATACAGACAGCCCTCCTTATTACTGATAGACTCTACCAATGATTTGTTGTACTCCCTTGGGATGTGAGACCTACTGCTGACAAATCCTGGTTTTCTCTGGTTAGACAACTTGAGAGTAAGAGATAGCATTAAAGGAGGCAGATATTTATACCGACCCTTATCCTACCATGATCCATGTGCATAGAATAATCACCACTGAACATACGCAGGATTGCTGCTGGTGAATCACACCTACAAATAGGCTCTGAAGTCATAGGAGATTTTGGTGTATGTCCAAGCATACTGAATATTGAGTAACATAAAGCAGCGATTAGAGCATATTTCAACATAAAGGACATCCAGAAGGACTGACTGTGATAAGGAGAACTTCTGGTCCTCATTGTGCTAGAATTAATGGAACTTTCCAATAGCTTCACTATGTCTACAAGTGTTAGGATGGTTAATTTCAAAACAAGTCCCTAAAAATCACGAAATAACTGTGCATTATTCTCTTTGGGTATATTTGATTTTGACGACTTCCTCAGTAAGTTTCAGAGACCTATTTTTAATGAAAAATCAGAACAAATTTTAGTGGGATGCATGATCCAGAGGGGATGATTACCTGCCTTGCACAGATTAGGTTTTTTGCTCTTCTATTTTTGAAGGAAGTTTGAAGGACCAGTTTTTTCACTGTCTGAAGACGTAGGAAGGAGAAATTATTCCTCTTACAAACGATTGCTATTGTATTCCTTTATTTCTTTAGACTGGTTGATTATACAGCATGATCAGAATTTTCTCCAGGGGCAATTACTAGAGAATCCCTTGGCTGAGACATTTCTATTCCCTTCCTTCTTGCCTGCCTCTAGCAATCTGGAGCACAATTAAGAATAAGAGAAAAATGTGAGCGGCAGCTAACTAATTTTTTTAAGGAACTTGGTTTTGTTTTCTGGTTTGTGGTTTTGTTTTGGGTTTGTTTGCTTGTTTATTTTTTTGTTTACCTAAAGTGGTTGAAGTCATAACACCTTTTGAATGCTGAAGCACTTCTTGTCACCTAGGGAGAGAGGGAAACAATGACGATGAGACAACAAGAGGAAGATAGAAGCCTTAGCTGGAAAGCATCACCTGATAATTAACAAAACCATAGCAGAAGCTAGCAAATCTTAAATGGATAAAAGATAAAACAGGAGCTGAGTGGAGATGTCTGAAAAGATTTCAGAGCAGCATTTACAATTCTGTACTAATACAGTGGTGTTTGTTAATGCAATATTTTGTGCTTGTTTTCCCATTGCCATGGTTGCCTTCAGTTTCAACTGAAGTCAATCTATGTGGCTTTATTCAGCTTGGGGCTTAAGCATGCTGTTACCCTTCATTCCACCAAAGTGAACAAAATGAAGATGTTCGATATCCCTTTTTGGTTTCCATGTCACCACAGTGACCACAAACAGGTGCTCTGGGAGGTGTGGGCTCAAGATGACAGACAGTTGCTTACCCTTGCATTGGCCAAAAAATTTCTTCAGGAACTAGCTATTTGAGAAGGTATAGTGAGCCCACAGGGCACTGCGGAAAAGTAAAGAAGATCTTGTCTTAAATGAGGACATTAGATCTGAAAGGTCATGGAAAAAATTTAGTTATTGGCATAAATCATAGAGATTGTGAAGCGATAAGTCAGTGAGGAGTTGTCAGGACAAATCACATGAACATAGGTAACTTCTTCCTTTGGTGGGATAGCTGCCCCAGTGCAAAGAAGAGAGAAATTCAAACTCTATGCAAATTAATTCTGGTGTTTTCAGAGGCCTAGGGAAAAGCAATCTACATTAAATCATCATAAAGATGGTGCTGATTGAAAAAGTCATTCATTGAGCAGTGCTCTGAGATTTTTTTAGAGCATTTCAAATGGGGATCTTCTGTAACAGTCTAACTGATATTTTAAGCAATTAACTGAGTCCCTGGGTGACACTGAACTGTGAGATGACGCCAAATTCATAATTCAAGCTGAGTTTAAGAAACTGAAGAATTACCCTGCAATCAGTAGTATTCAGTGGATAAAAGGTAAGGTGAAGATGCCATCCCTGAGGGAAACTGAGCTCTGTTATGCAAAATGTACAATTAAGGATAAGCAGAAATACCGCACCTGGAGCTATAATAGTAGTATATGACCTGAATGTGCATTAGTAATGAAATGGTAGTGCAGAAAAAGTTTCCTTCTAAAATGCATAAACTACAAAAGTAGTATCTATGGCATAAAGTGTAGCAGTTCTCTGCCAGCAATGGTATAGCCTCAAGCATTGAACTGAGGCCAATTTTAAGCACTGTGGTCACTCCTTATTTAAAAAGAAAAGTAGGGAAGGAATGAACTGGAAAGCAATAAAAAGTGGTCATAGATCTTATTTAAAGAAAAAGCAAGAACTACTTTATGTAATCAGAAAGGAGAGGCTGAGGTGGAAATATTGCACTAATTATCCATGTGGTAGGCAACTGCTGGGCATGTCCTCAGATGGTAGAATGAAAAGCAATTAAATTAAAGTATCAGAGATGAAGCTTATATATTAGGGAAGTTGTTTTAACTTTGAAGAAGATTAATCAGTTGCAAAAAAGTCTGATTCTAGTTACTAGCAATCTCTATGGCAAAGCTTTGTCACTGTCTATGAGGGAGGATCTAAATGTGCTTCATCTCAGAGCAAAGGAGTTACTTACTAAAATCTCTTCCAGTTCTCTTTTCCTTAACTATCCTTATATTTCATCATATTTACATAAATAATGTATTAACATTTTTTCTATTAATTTCTAAATTTGTATTTATAGGGCATGTTTGGGCAGGAACATAATCCTTCAGATTATATTAATTATTCTAAACAATGATTTAGCATTTAATTTTCAAGGGAAGATGCAGCTTCCAGGTCTGTGTAGGTAAGAGGCATATATTTCTAATTTGATTGTTCTTTGTATGGATTCAGGTTACTTCCAGTAGAGAGTTTCTCTAAAAATGCAAGTGCGACAGCAGAAACCGGGGAGTCATAGGACAACTCTCTCTTCTCCGACACAGCTTGCCAGGGAAATACAAACTGCACACTTTAAAAGTCTTTATTTCTGACTGACAGATACCTTCCACCCAATCTTTATCCAGTGGAGGAGTTTGCTGTTCTCAGAAGAAACAGAATGGTTTCTGTAAATCACCTTCTCCTAGAAGGCATGCTTCTAGAAGTCAGATATTACGAGGTGGATACAAGCTAGAAGAGTGCATAAAAATACAGCCTAAATGTTTATTTAGCAAAATAACTTTTACAAAGTTTATTTAGCAAAATTGCCAGGTGGAAAAGAAATAGACACATTGGCCATTAATGAAAACCGTGTCTAAGTGTGACAGCTCCCCTGGGAGCTGCTTTCCAGCCATCAGCACTACAGGTAGAACATGGGGACTGGCTGAGACTCCTCTGTCTGGGAATCTCAGAACTGAGAATCTGTATCTTGGCTGACCTCTACCAATCCTGTCTTCTCAGGACACCAAGTCCTTCCCTTCTCATACTGTACCGGAGACAAGGGATTGCAGACTCTAGCTATGACTAGTCAGTTCTGGAGAGCAAAGACACAAATACGGTAGTTCTGTAGGTTTTCTGCATTACTCCTTTTCCTCTACTGTTGGGATATTTGACTTCCTTACTCTTTCTCCCTCCCTGTTCATACAAGCAATGACTGGGCTATTGTTCACTTTAGTTCATTACTTTCTTTATTTCCAGTAACTCACATGTGCAGTGACACAAGACTAAAGGCATGTACTCTGCTAAAATTCATTCAGTTTGATTTACTCTCAAGATTGTAGAGAGTCCAAGTGTGGTGTATGTGCACAGCAGAGGAAAGATTTCCCAGCAGATTGTAAGGGTTTCAGTGCCAGCTCCTGGTGCAATTTGTCTCAGTCAAGTGTTTTAAAGGCTGAGCACCTATTATCTGATCAATAAATGAATAGTACTGCAGACAGAAAATTTACTGTGGCTTTCTGCTCTCGCTTTCAATTGTAAGGCATTAGAATAATGCACTAAACATTTGTTGCTATCATCTTACTGCCTTTTATAGGTAATCAGATGTGCAACAGAACCACAAAAAATAGGTTGAGATTGGTTTTGGTGTTAACTTTATAAGAAAAAAAAACAAACAAATAAAACCCTCAAACAGCTCCCATAAGATACTGGCAATCTGCTTTGCTCAAAAATATACTTTTAAATTGCATTTTAATTGTGGAGAACAATATTTCTTTAATTTGACACTGGGTACAATTCATGGTTTAAAACAAGTCTTTAGCCTATCCTATTATCTTTACTGTCATTTGTAGGATATCATGGATCACTTTTCAACATATGACATTGCAAAAAGAACTGTAAAAACCCAGGATTGAACAGATGAGGTAATTATTTAAAGCACAAAGAGACAAAGCCCCTTTCTCAGCTTTTATTTGGTATATCACACTGTATCACTCTGCCCATTAGAACTATTTCCAACATGTTACTCCTTACATATACATCAAAGTTTCAGTGTGCCATATGTCAGTCTAATTTTTAAAGTCAAAACAGAAACAGACATACCAAGCACAGACCCTCACCTTTGCATTCCATCACATCTTCTTTAACTGGCTCCTGCACTCTACCAAATGCCACACTTTCTATCATTAACTCTAAAACTAATACATACAGAATTCTGAGTTCCAATCGTAGTTTATAGCTGCATAAACATATATATAGTCTCCCTCATCTCCTTAATCCAGTTTCTTCCAAGTTTTGATAACTTGACATTTCTAGCTTAATCAAACATCACTTTTCTGAAGCCTCTGATCTGAGGCCATTGCTGGATGTCTCTTTAAAGGCTCTTGTTGTTTTTAATGAGACAGAAACTCACTTCTTACAAATGACAAATGGAGACAATGCCAGCTCAGTGTCAGACTCCTCATTATAGACTCACAGTAGCTGTCATTTGTTACAAACCAAAGCTTATCTCACAGGATGCTGTTTTATCTGAGTGACTGAGATCTGAACTAGCATTGATATTGTGAATAATCTTAGATATATTTAAAAAAATAACTACATCCCACTCATAATTAATTTTATGTAAGTTGTTTTGAGCTTTAGGGTAAAGGTATTCACGTAAAATTTAAGCTGACAGTTATGTTGGAACTAAAAAAGCCGAAGTTTTGAATATCTGAATTTCTGTTAAAAAGCTTAAACAGTTTGTAGACTCAGAGAAAACTTCTACAGGAGGGATGTGCATCAACAGAGGCATTCAAAGCTACTGCAGTTGTTCAAACCAAAGTGGACATGGTCCTGACCATCCTGCTTTAGCTGACCCAGAGGAGCTGGACTAGACAGGGTACAGATGTGCTTCTGGCCTCAGCTGTCCACTGCCATGGTCACATCTGGTTACAAATGGCTGCCAGGAGAAGCAGAAGACAGCTCTTCAGAAGCTAAACTCTGTGCTGCTGACACCACAAATTCATTGTTATATCCACAAATTCATTGTTATATCAAGGAATTAACTAATGTTTTACTGTCTTACAAGCAGGTCATGTTCAGCTTGATACACAGGCATGAACAGCTTACATTCTGGTCGAGGAGATTATTTTACTTCATAGGAACTATGAATGACTTTTTTTCCCCCCCCTTCTCTAATTCTCTTCCATTCTTATTCTGATTTATCATTATGGTTTTACTCTGTTTTTTTTCCTCCCATTGCTGTAGTGTGAATGAGACTAACAGACAGTGGTTTTGTGACAGTAGATGATGCACCACAGATGTACATTCAGCTTGCATGTACATAGGTGGGCTGCAAATATGTAAAGAAGCATATTGACCACAGAATGCAGATCATAATACTCAGAGTTGAAAGATAGTGACTGCAGTTAAATACTTTTCTCTCTGCATTGTACCACTGTTTGATCTTGGCAAGAAGAGGGAGAAAATTAAAGAAAACAAAACCAAAAAAACAAAACCCCCAAATGCAAGCCCATTTCTATGTTAACTCTCAATCTCCCTTTTGCTACTTGACTATATCTTGATGAGTACTCCCTATAGAAGGTGTGCTGTTAGCAGCAATACATTGATCCCTTTCACCCATATGGGATAGTGCGTATTACTGCAGGTGTGGGCACTGAGCTTTCAGAAAAAATCCCTGGCTGTATTTTCTTGCACTAAGACTCACAGAATGCAATTGCCCTGTAACACTAACACTGGCTGCAGGATTACAACAGTATTGCCTGTAAATCACACTTTCTACTTGTGAAATAGTAACAGGAAGAGAAGAGCTGCTCTAAAACATCTAGTTTGCTACCAGATGTGTATCACAGATCATGGGATTTAGAAAGTTACAAGTTTGACATACTTCCATCTGTAAAGCATAGTCTTTTTCACTAATTAATACAAAAACTTTCTTGAGAGTGGCAACAGGAAGGGGAATACAGAGATACGAGTGTCTGTGTTCCCTCAGATAATGTCATGCACAACAGAGGAAAAGGTTTACTTTCAAGGATGTGAGTTTTAGTGATCTTTTTTTTTTTTTTTCTAGCTTACTTCATATTCATGTGGAGTATAAACTTTTTTTGGTGGGGAAGAGTTGTGGTTTAAGCCCAGCCGCACCTCAGAACCACACAGCTGCTCTCTCACTCCCCCCCTTCCTCTACCCTGCTCCCCAAGGGATGAGGAAGAGAATCGACAGAATGCAACTCCCACGGGCTGAGATAAGAACAGTAAAAGCGACTAAGGTGTAACAGAAACCACTGCTTCTACCACCAATAATAATAATGACAAGGGAAACAACAAGGGAAGAGAATACAACTGCTCACCACCCACCAACCGATACCCAGCCTGACCAAGCAGTGATCTAACCCTTCCAGGTAACTGCCCCCAGTTTATATAGTGGGCATGACATGCTGTGGTATGGAATACCTCTTTGGTTAGTTTGGGTCAGGTGTCCTGTCTTTGCCTCCCCCCGGGTTCCCCTCCTCCCTGGCAGAGAATGAGACTCAGAAAGTGCTTGGTCAAACTAAACATGACTGAGCAGCAGCTGAAAACATGGGTGTTATCAGCTTTGTTCCCAGGCTGAAAGTCAAAAACACAGCAATGCACCAGCTACTAAGAAGCAGAAAAATGACTGCAACTGCTGAACCCAGGACAGGAAGATAGCCGAAGAGCATGAATTCCACACAATTATATTTTACAAAATTGCATGAATACAGGCACTGGAACACCAAGCAGAAAAGCAAGCAATAATGAGTTGGAGGAGTAAAGTGACATGCAAACTCAGTAATTTGGTCTAAAAGATCTCCAAGCCCACATCACATTCAAAATTGAAGATTGCCAATCAGTATAGACTGAAAATAGACAAATAACTGCAATTTATTCTGACATAGACAAGCTGTAAACTATCCAGCTTATTACCTCTAGTAAAAGAGCCTCAGCAACACAGGATGGATCAGTTGCTGAGGAACTGGCCCAGAAAACTGCACAACGTCCAGCACTGTTTGCTTGCTGAGATTTGTGCAGCTCTGCCTGCACATTAAACAAGACCTGAAGTAGATACTCTGCCAATTTTTTTGACAGCTGTCAAATGCAATACCCAGAGCCATTATGTGCTTTTGAACAAGTTACCAGGAGGCTTTAAGCAAAAGAAGATCTGAATAAGTGAGAGACCTAGTGTTATTGAGCTTACTGTGAGCAACTGGAACCAAATTGGCTGTCGCTATAGAGACTCTGAGCTTATGAGTTGTGCTTGTTGCTGTGCAATGTATATATCTTCTGTGTGACAAAAATGCTGTGCAAACCCCCCACAGTAAACACCTAGCATAGGTGCTGCTTTTCTCCACCAAATGTTCTGCTTCAGACATGAGGCAGCAAATACACCCTTTGAAAAGTTCCAGTTTGTTTTTCCAAAGAAACAAAAGTGTTGTTTTGGAATAGATACTAGTATTGTTTTATCTCAAAGCTTTTCTCCTTTTATTTAGCTTCCCTATACGATATGAAATCCTCCCAGAATTTCTGATCTACTCTTCATTTTGTATATAACTATACACAAATTTTCAGTTCAGTTGTTTGCAGTGTGTAGTTAGGGTCTGGCGACCGGAAGATATCGTGCTGTACGGAAAGATAGGACTCCTGTCCTGATAGCCAATAGAACTTAGTTTATGATGTAAGCAAGCGGAACTGACATTGTAAACCCAAGCTATATAACACTGTGTCACGAACTAATAAACGCCATTTGCCACCCACCACATTGGTGTCTGTGAGCTAATGGCCCGAGCGGCCTGGAGTTGGTCGCCGTGCCGTTCCTGGACCAGGTCGCCACGCCTCTTTGGAGGCAACGCAGTGTATTGACTGTCTGAGGCAGGGTTAATTTAATCTCTTGAATACCAGTTCTGCTTGGGAAATTAAATTTCCACTGGAACTTGAAGAAATGAAGCACTACATATAATTTTTCATAACTCTTGCACTGTGCTGCTGTGAACAGCTAGAAAAGTGCCACGCTACCCTGGCAGCTGCGTGACTGCAGTTCAGAAACTGGCAAATGGATAAATTTTCAGACAGTGGAGAAGGTTGAGTGAAGAGGTCAAGTGCTTTGAGACTGCTATAGACAAACCATCATCATTATAAACATTTGAAGAAGAAATTATGCAAAATTTATAATTCCATGCCCTAGCGTGATAATAGCTGTGTTTACTAAATAAGTTACCTTCCTGACTTTAAACTGGTAGGTGTTCTCATCTCTGACCAGCTCGCTGAGATAAATCAAAATGAGCCAGATTAGCAATGAAGTTAGACATGCAAAAAAAATTATGGTAAGCATGTTAATACTATTCAGTTTAACACCATATATGTGGCCATTTGGTGCTGAGATGGTCTCTACCAGGGACTTAAGAACAGGTGGGACTGCAACTTCATCAAGCATATCTGCAACTAGAAAAAATGAATTTGCAAAGAGGTAATTTTCCTGACTTGTGTTTCAAAATTCCTTTATGAGAGCCCAAATCAGAATAAACTTCCTTGAATCCAAATTTTGTAACACATTGTACCTCATATTAGAATAGACATGGGTGCATTCAGCAAGGAATTAGGGATTATTTTGAAGATAATCTGTGTCTTAATACTGTGGAGTGCCTCCATGCTGTGTCATTTTTTTAGAACTGAACTTGAGAATTAATGGTAACTTCACTTCTCTTTCTGCAAAAACACCTTTGCCAGATTGCTGGGAGTGATTTGCATTTTGTCCTTCATTCCATGAAAATCCAGTCAGCTCTGCATCAACTAGGCACTGTAACATTTAACACTGTAAAAATCTTGCATAATATGTAATATATATCAGGCTGCACATGTCCACCCATTTGCTGAAATGTGGCAAGCTTAATAGTGGTATGAACATGAACTTTGCCATAATGAATTAGAGTAACCAGTCATCTAATACAGCTTCTCATGACAGCCATACCCAGTAACAGATGTTTCTGAAATTGTAGAAGTCCTGGAAGGACCAATTAGACAAAAACATTCCCATGGCAGTGATATTTTCACTGGCTTTCTACCAGCCAAACCAGGCCCTTTCCCAGAGCTTCTTCTGCCTGGTAAAAGGGAAATGAGACTTGTGGCCTTTAGGGAGCACCAGTCCCTGGCCCAGTTGTACACAGATCCTGGAGAGCGCACAGCTGTAAACTGAGCGTTAAGGGACAGCACTCTGCTCAACCTGTGTCATAGCTCACCTGTGCTAGCTCTCACATCTCCCAGACATGGCCATACAGTTGCTTAAATTACACTCTAGTAAACACTGCATCTGCATGGCTAGTCTGCTGGAAATATGCTAGAGGTAACTCCCATTTCCTTATCAGTATGCTGAGTAAGGAGTAAAAGGATTTATTTACAAAGGGTGGTTTAATTGAAAGCAGATTAAAAAGAAGGTGGTGGTGGGGCTAAGGCTTTAGCCAGGATGCAGCTCCAGGCAGCTCTGCAGAGGAGGCTAAGGATGATGTTCTCTCACATCATCAGTAGGCAAAAAAGACTTAGAAACATGTCTGCATTTGAGTTTGTAGACCCCACCCGTGATAAACTAGCACACAGCAGGGCATACAATATCTGTGGTTCAGTATTCGGTGACACGATGAGTTTAGACAAAAAAAGTAAAATTCTGCCTTCACTTTTCAGCTGTGCAATTCTGCCCAAAGTTTGCCATGTAGAAAAAGACAGTCTTTCAGCACACTGACCAGAAGCAGGGCACAGAGTTTCCCATTTTCCTGACAGATTATTCCAGTTTGTCTCCACAATCAGATTTGCTGGTCTGAAAGAGGAAATCAGAAACCAATTCTTTCTATACTGATTATAATTTTGAAAATATTTCATCATCAAAACACAGTCACTTTTGCATTACATGGGAAGTATCATTGTGGAGACCTAGCAAGTTTTCATTCCTGAAAGCCATAGTAACTCTTCAAATGTGAAAAAAATGCAGGAAAACTGCAGCCATAAAAGTCCCATGGTCTCCAGCACTTTGCAAGGAAAATGGATGTCTCCATCAGAGCCCTGCTTATGATTCAGTAGCATTTAGCTGAATCAAATAAAACTCTTAACTAGTATTTTTCTGATGAAACTCAAGTAAGGCAAAGCAAAGAACATGTTCTTTATGTTTAATCCTGAGGCACACAGAGCAGTGGTGCAAGCTGCTTCTTGCACAGCAATATCTGGTTTCCAAAATGTTGGTGAAAGTCAGGAAGTATTTATGTGTTTTAACATTTGAAAAGAAAACTCATTGTTTAGCTGAAAAATATTCTATCCAGTGCATTTTCTATCAAAGATGATCTCATTCAAATGGAGATCAAACAGCTGCTGTAGCAAAGGAGATGTACCGCCATAGCAGGAGGATCAAAACTGAAAGACAGTTACAGAAAAGAGGAAACTGAATTTCACACTCCAGTTGAAGAGGAAGACAAGTTGGTGGTTTGCCTTGTGTATGAAGAAACCAAAAATATTTAGTTTAGAAACGGACGGAGTATGACCCTCACTGGTATCTGAGGAAAGGCAATGGAAAGCCATTAACTGAATTGATTAAGGAATTAAGTGAATAAACAAACTGGACTGGACAGTTTGCAAATGGGAACTGAGACTGAGTGTCTGAAACTACGAGTGTAGTTGACTGGCAAGAATGTACTTGGGAAGGTATTTAAGAGCACAGAACAACCAGCTGATTGATTTAAAAAGACAACAATCATAAGGTATTAAAGCACCACTGAACCATTACCAAGGGAATGCCTGGGGAAAACAGAAGTTAAGGATAAATAAAGCTATTAAGGAAACTATACATGCTCCTTGATACCACAGAAAAAGTCTCCCTGCTCAGGCGACTAAGAAATGTGAAGGAAGTTCTTTATGAAATAATGCCAAAACCAATGCCAAAACCAGTCAGACTTCAACAACTGACACAAATCCAAAGTGAGCAGGGGTACCCTTAATGACAAAATGGCTCCAAGACACAGCTTTCTAGATGGCACGTCTGAAATGCTTCTCACAGTTTGGTAATGCTGTCAAAACCAAAGCAAGGCTCAGGAGATCTGCTTTGTATTTCAAGGTTTTCAGCAGACTTCTGCTATGATATGACTGAGATATTTACTCTGTCTTACTGTTGTTTAAGTGTGACTGACAACAAATCCTCTCTCTCAACATCTATCTATATCTGTATTTAGGCTGTAACTTTCTTAGAAAGAAAGAGAAACTACACTGTAAATACCCACTATTTCCATTTCTCTCTTGGTTGAAGCTGCTTAACTTCATGTTGGAAAGTGATACTGGGAAACTGACAGCCTCCTTTTATTTCTAGTCACTTCTAATAAGAGAATTTCAATTATACTGTACTTCTTCATGTTATAAACTGATGTTTGCTAAAGTACATACATCCCTCTTTACCATAACTAGAATTTGCGCTTCAAGCAAAATGCTACAGACACACATTGTCTCTTTAACTAAACTTTAAAAATGTGGACATTTATAGCACTAGAATAATTTAAGATAGTAGAGCTGAAGCTATGGTATTGTCCCATTTGTTTCTTGCAGAATAATATGGGGATAGGGTGCTTTTTAAAAAAAGTGCTTTACTGTGCTTCAGTTCAAATATAAATTGTCAATAATGAAGACTACAATGGACCATTTTCACAGTACACCGTTGTCTTTTATTTTGAAGCTTATGTGTTTGTGTATGCATAACACTTAGGTTCTAGTATTTTAACTGTCAATTTAATGAATTTATTCAGTTGAGGTGATATCCTTAAAGACTACATAAAATATAATGCTTTTGTTGATAAAGTGTAACACAATAACCTATGCTTAATGGTTTTAATTTATGAAGCAGGAGTGTCTGGCTGCAAAGAACTTCAGAAATTCAAATAATGGAGGAAGAAATAGCTGTGATAATTACAGTTTGTTTAATTTCTTGAGTAACAGAAGGCTTATTCTACTTGTTGGAAAGGACCATTTGCGAGAAACTGATGTCTTACAACCAATTTAGTGAAGACTACCCCCTGTGGTAAAGTCACAGCAGAGATCGCTAATCAATTTTTGGAAGAACAGCAAAATGACTTCAAAACAGTGGCAAAAGCTTCTAAGGCTCAAAGTGATGTGCACAGATGTGGACATATGCACATATATACACACAAGAAGAGAAATATCCATCAGTGATGGACTCAGATCCTTCACATAAACTATGGAAGTGTTATGTTTTAACTGGGTAACAGGAAGTCCCCTTAGAATCTTTTTATCCCTCATTTTTGTTGAAAACTGTGATGCAGAAATGCTAAAATAGCAAACAAATCTGTGGCTGAAAGTGATTATGTTTTCTGAGACTGACTGGGACCAAAGGGACGGGGAGAGGTGCTCCCTAGTCTCTCACTCGGAGATAAAGCTGTCAGAGTTCCTTGTCTCAGAATGTATTTTTTGATGTTTTCCATTTAAGTGGCAGTGTTGAGAGATTTTAAACTTGGTGTTACTAAATTAAGGTACAGAGTAAATTAATGTGCAATAATCTAGTCAGTACACATCAATTTAGCTGGAGCACCTAAACATGGCTTACCTAAACAAAAGAAGTGGGTCTTTTTTATGACAGCAGGTTATGTAAAAGTGCTGCAAGCACTGAATGGAGATGTGGAGGGTACGTCTTTGAAACATGATTGGCTGGGACAGTAAATCACTGGTACAGAGATGTTCTATTTAGTAGAATTTAGATGTTTGGTAGAATTTAGATGTTCTATTTAGTAGAATTTGTGCTTTAGTAATAAAAGTAAAAAATGCAAGAGAGCTCCAAGTGTGCCTTTCACCAGACAGACAGCTGTGACAGCTGGGTGAAAGACACATGTATATGAAATGCAGTAATCACAGGCTTTTCTAGTTTCTTGAACAGCTGCTCAAATTAACAAATGTATAGAACTGAGTACCTTTAGGTTATTGCAGTTAGCACATGACACTTCTTTAAATCCTACCTCTTGAGCCCAGGGCACTAAGAGCCAATTCCGCTTTCATCTACTGCACAAATCTGGGAGACTTGCAACGTAGATGAGTATCTGCTGTCTTTCCTAATCTCCATTCTTGTGTTTTATGGTATAGCACTTCAAAACACTTAGCAATAATTTTTCTACTACTTCTACAAACATAGATAATTCTGCTGTGTTCAGTGGCATGTTATTCATTGCAGTTTAACAGGTTTGATCTAAGAACTCTTGTACACAGGCTGTTTACATGATTTGGATTGAAAAAACAAAATTTTCATAAACTTTAAATTACCTAAGTAGGTAAGATAAAGAATAGAATTTGGCAAGCAAGCATTCACACTCGTGCTATGCAAAGGTGGAGAGTTCATTAATGCCTTGTGGTTCCCTTTGTCTTTCTTGAATTTTTAATACAGTCCTCCATTAAATGTTTCACCCTACACATTTTATACTATTATAACTGACAGACACAAAGATTAGGAAACTCAGAGAGTTGGGATCTTTCACAACTTATTATTTCTCAAGCACATGTGATAAAAATATGCTTTTTCCCATTTCTTCAGTGTGAGTTATTTAATATTGTGAACACAGTTATTTGGACTACTTGGGTTTCCACAGAGCATAGGGCTTGACCCATTGAGGCAAGTGGCAAGCTAGCAACTTTTTTCACTCTTTTTTAATCTTTGTCATAGTTTTGTTCACTAACAGTTCTTTTGTATCTGCTTTTCCTCCACAAAATGGTGGAGATCTGTAACACTGTAATTTTGTAATCAAGTGCCTTTCCCCTGACAGAGCTTCAGTTTCTTTTCATGATACACAATTTTTTTATTCAGGCAATGCTGGACACTACATCCTCCATTTGGAGCTAGCCAGAATAAAGGTAGCACTTCTCAGCTAACACTCAAACACTTTGTTGTCATTTACCAAGCCAAAACCTACAGTCAGTTTTATTCATTCAACTTAAGAGTTTTAAAATAACCAAATTCAAATAACATTTTCAACCTACAAAGTTTTCTTTGTTTCAATCATCCATGAAACAAATCTTAGAAGAATGCTTTAGATGAATGTGATTGTTTATTCAGCTCCTGGAATATCACTGACCAAAGGTGAGATGAATTTTGTCCTTGTGAAAAGAATAAGACAAATTAAGACCATGTGCTTTAGAAGCACAAAAGCTGATCAACGGCAAATTCAGCTTCCTGGTACAATGATTGTGAGATTATGAGGTAGAAAAGTGTTTCTCCTGGTCAAAGCTCAGAGTGGCAGAGTTTTGCAAAATGTAAGGTGTGGCACCTGACTCTTTTTAACATGTGTGAGACAGAGAACTGTATCTCTGGGGCCATGTTTCAGGGTTTTGATGGTTAAGTCTGAGATGTACTGGTAGGCATGTGTCCTATTGTAGAGCAGAATGCAGTGAAGAATAAATATGCTGCCAGAGAAGGACAAGAATAAATTTGGTTTACCATTATTTTTAAGAAATACTATCCAGGTCAAATCAGTGTAGACCTGTCTTGAGTTTAGCAGTAACAGCCATTTTTCTCCTTCTTAATAGCTGGTGCAGTGCTGTGGTTTTGACTTTCTACCTGGAAACAGCGCTGATAACACCGATGTTTTTAGCTGCTGCTCAGTAATGTTTAGTCTGATCAAGGACTTTCTGAGTCTTATGCTCTGCCAGGGAGGAGGGGAACCCAGGGGGAGGCAGAGACAGGGCACCTGACCCAAACTGACCAAAGAGGTATTCCATACCACAGCATGTCATGCCCACTATATAAACTGGGGGCAGTCACCCGGAAGGTTTAGATCACTGCTTGGTCAGGCTGGGTATTGGTCAGAGGGTGGTGAGCAGTTGTATTCTCTTCCCTTGTTATTTCCCTTGTCATTATTATTATTGGTGGTAGCAGTAGCGGATTGTGTTATACCTGAGTTGCTGGACTGTTCTTATCTCAGCCCGTGGGAGTTACATTCTTTTGATTCTCCTCCTCATCTCTCAGGGAGCGAGGGGAGGAAGGTGGGGAGTGAGCTAACAACTGCGTGGCTGATTTACAGCTGAGCTTAAACCATGACAATCATGGTCTCTTTTAGAATCTTTCCAGAAGGGGAAGACTAGGGTTTTTTCTGTTTTGGTTTTTGTTGTTTTAATTGCTGTCACCTACTGTTACATAGTTTTGCCACAAGGCAACACATGCATTGCTTCTACTGGAGAGTTGGTTTTGCAAAAATTCTAGCTTTGCAGGGATCTTCTCTTAGTGGCATTGACATGCAACTCAGTTGCATTGGAGAGATTAGAGTATCAGTGTAATGGCAGGCTGGTGAGGATTTGTGTCTTCCTTAGAGCCTATAGGTCAGATGCTTGATTAGCATTCATCTGTTTTTGAAATGCCATGTTGTTTTATCTCAGAAAATACAATATGTGCTATACCCCAAGTTCTAGCCTTACCTCACCTATTACACTATGAAACCTAATTACTATCTTCCCATCTACATGTTGAGGTATTGATTTCAAGTATTATAGAGGCGTCTGCATTGTGAGGAAGTAACTATTCCACAGCAGTAAAAGAAAGACACTGAAGGGAACATAAAAGAAACAATTGGCAGTTAAAAATCTGCTTCACCACACAATCTAAGCCCTTTGGGGTTTGCAGAATGCATTTTGATGGTGCTGGGTAGACTGATGACAAAAGGCAGAAAAGCCTTAACTAATAATTTTTGAAATGGATGATTCCACAGAATTATTTCACCCTTCCAATATCTGAAGAGAGTCTACAGGGATGCCAGAGAGGGACTCTTCATCAGGGACTGTAGCAGCAGGACAAGGGGTAATAGGTTTAAACTTAAATGGCGGAGGTTCAGATTAGATATAAGGAAGAAGTTCTTTACTGTGAAGGTGGTGAGGCACTGGAACATGTTACCCAAAGAAGTGACAAATGCTCCGCCCCTGGCAGTGTTGCAGGCCAGGTTGGACAGAGCCTTGGGTGACATGATCTAGGGTGAGGCATTCCTGTGCATGTCAGGGGGATTGGAACTAGATTATCTTAAGGTCCTTTCCAACCCTAACTATTCTATAATTCTATGATGACCACACTAGCGAGGCAGCATGCAATGTTACAGCAGCAGCTTTATTCTCTATTCCCTGGCAGCTAAGAGCTGTATTCTCACACAATATCAAACTGATGGATCTCCACTGGCAGCCAGCACCAAAGGAAAATCAGGGGACTATTTTTATTTAAATTTCAAAATGTAATAAATTGCGTACACAATTATTTTCCATATGGTAATCAGTAAAACAAGCGGGAGTAATATTAATAAAACCAGTCAAAATAGAGAGACTTCTTGAGAGAGGCATTTTAACAATATTGTGCAGTCATTTGCAGCAGCAGTTTGTGAGAGATTTCTAGATATAATTTTTGATATATTTCAGTTTCCTTTATATCTTAGTCCAAATATAAATTTTTGCACATATTCGAAAAAGCTACTTAGAATCTCAATCAAAAAGGACTCTAGGATCTGACTGCTTTTTATTGAGTTTATCACAGTATGTACAACAATGTTCTACATGTACCTGAGAGACACATATGCTCCAAGTCAAGCAAAAACCATAGCACATTCAAATTATTCTTGCACAGTAGGGTGAGATGAATGCTCAAATGCTAAGAAAGAGTGTTTATTAGTGATACTAATTTCAGACTCTTAAGAAAATGTCATGAGCACAGTAAAGACATTCTTAAGCCCGTACTGTTTCTTGACAGCATCTTTTGACTGAAGAAAAATTTGAGAATCGCACATTTATTTTCAGATATATGCATCATTTTGATATGTTTGAAAAAAGAGCATTTGCATTGTTCTAGGAGACCCTAATATTGAGCAATATGGTGCAGAAAAGTGCTATTTTCTTAAGAGAAGAGGATTTTCAGGAGAGGCAAAGAAAGAATTCAAGAATTTTTGTCTACATGTCTGCCAGGTATGGAAAATCCATTAGCTATACTGTGTTTTGCTGTAAAATGTTTATAGAGATAGACCATAGGTTAGCTACATGGGCTAAAGTCTGTGCAGCAATCTGCTGTGACATAAACCTCATTCCTTTACTCAAAAATATTAATTAGAAAAGAAAAAGACACTATTTTTTTTTCTTGTGAGATAACTTCAGACTTACAATTTGTCTCAGCTGTTTAATGCCATGATCTGAGCTAGTAGGTAGTTTCAGATCATTGTTTCACTTAAAATTGCACATGACTTTCTGTCCTTTTTAAAAATAATAATAATACAACTACTACTAATAAAATCCACATTGCTTTCATATCCATTATCTTTAAAAGAAGTATGAGCTTATTCTCTCAAGACTGAGACATAGTTCACTTCCTGTAGATGTAAAATACATATGTTTACTCATTTTTCACATAAACGAACCTTCTGAGATTATTTTAATATTTATTCATAAACTCTTAATGCTAGGCTGGAGAGTTGACACTGTTGCTGAAAATAATTCAGTCACCTAGTCTTTAAGAAGCATTTTACTAAATACTTGTGTTCTTGTGAATGACAGAGAAGAGATTAACATTTTTTGGTCTAATGGAACATTAATAGTCTAAGGCGAAAGTCGTAGGGGAAAACATATGGATGTTCTATGCAGCCTTAGCCACTTTGTGTGCAGTATAAAAAAAACGCGTGAGAACAAACCGAATGAAGTTTTGGTATATCTAATATAACTAAATTTAGATAAAGATCAGGTTAGTTATCTCAGAGGAAGGTCTTTGTACTCTCAGAGATGTAAAAGCTTCTGTGGTCATCAGGGATGCATTTGAAACTTTTTCCAGAAATGGGCTCTAGGTTACTATCTTGAGAAACTAACAGGTATTGCTGGGTCCCAGTGCTGAGCGGGGCAAAGCAGATACATTGTAAGGGATAAATTATGCTTCTAATTCATGACAAGCTGACTAGGTAGCATTGATAATGAGCTGAAGTAACTTGCCAGCATAACTAACCAGGAGTAACTTGGTATTATAATTAAGGAAAAAGGGGAGAAAGAAGAAATGATTTGTCTGGGTTCACAGAGGAAGCTGGTAGTACAATACCGAATTAAATGCAAATATCCTGCATTGCAGTATGCCTCTGTCACTAGAGCAGAGCTACAAGTTTAATTTTATTTCTCTGCTTGGATGATAAACTCCCTTTAAAACCAAGGAACAAGCTGATTGCCCTAGTTTATTCATCACTCAGCTTTAAGATGCAATTTTTTTTCATAAAGAGCCAAAAATTAGTTTCCTAAAACAAATACTTCTTTTCCATATCTCCTCTGAGTTACCTTAAGGGAAAGGAAGTGAGAAGAAGTCTTAGAAAATTGCTCTGACTGGAAAAGCAGAAAAGGTTATTTCAGGTAAAACTTGAAATCAGAAAAGTTGAGGCATAGTGCTTGCTCGAGGCATAGTTCTTTTCTTGTGTGAGATGTTTACACAAGTAGTAGCAGAGTAAAAGCCCAGAGGTGTTACTTTATTCCTTGTCAGAACAGGCACAAAAGAGGTATGAGGGTAACTTGGTCTGTAAGTGCCCAGGAGGTCTAAGGACACCCACAGTTGGCACATACTGCTAGTGCCAGCCTGCAAGAGGCCACATGTGCTCAGGAGACATCAGGAGTTGGTTTTCTCTAACCAGAATGACCTCATTCCTGAGCACAGTACTGACAAAGATGAGATTTCTGTACCTTAGTGAAGAGAACAAAGCTTAGCTCTTCCTTTTGATATGTTTCCCTCATGAAAAAAAATGATTGTGGAAGTTGTTTTCACTTGAAATTTTTTCCTGTATTAGGAATTTCTAAACTTTTTTTAAGCATTTTTTGCTAGGCTAGCATTTTTTGAGTGGAGACTCAAATCACACATCTTGTTTTGATTTTTAAAGTGCCAAGTGATTTTTAAAGTTTGAGAAGTGCCAAGTCTTTTTGTAAAATCATCTAATGTCTTCAAAAAAAGCACTAATAATTTCAGTTTCAGAAATATGTCCTTTTCTGTCTTGCAACAAATAGCCATGGTTAAGTGCACTGTGGGAAAGCTGGAATGTGAGCAGAAACTCTCTACAGGAACAGCAGAGGTGCAGGTCCCCAAGGACTTGCTTTTGTCATTCCAAACTTCCACTGTAAAATATGAATGTTTACAACCAGATCCAGGAACTTAAGATGAATTTAATAACCTCTATGTCTGGCTATATGACAAATAGGTATTGGAGATTTATGTTTTTGGAATTAGACACCAAAATTCCAGTTATGTCCCATGGATTTAAAAACATCACCCTTGCAAATTTAGACTCTGGGGATTAAGTCTAACAGAGGAGTTTGCTACTGAGGTGGGCTCTGAAGCACTCTAAGACTCTGAAAGTGCAAAGATGTCATGGGTTCAGCAGTAGCAGTCATTTTTCTCCTTCTTAGTAGTTGGTGCAGCACTGTGTTTTTGACTTGTG
>JAOEHY010025992.1:0-20784 GCA_025447955.1 Psilopsiagon aurifrons
ATCACTAAGCCATAACTAAAAACATTGGTGTTATCAGTGCTGTTCCCAGGCCACAAGTCAAAAACACAGTGCTGCACAAACTACTAAGAAGGAGAAAAATGACTGCTACTGCTGAACCCATGACAACAATATTGGTAACACAGGGATGTTTCAGTTTCTGCTGAGCAGTGCTTGCATGGAGTCGAAGCCTTTTCTGCCTCTCATCCCACCAGTGAGCAGGCTGGGAGTGCACAAGAGGTTGGGAGGAGACACAGCAGGGACAGCTGACCCCAGCTGGCCAGAGGGATATTCCAGACCACATGGCATCATGCTCAGCATATACAGCTGGGGAAAGAGGAAGGAAGGGGATGATGGTGTTTGTCTTCCCAAGTAATCACATGGAATGGAGCCCTGTCCTGGAAATGGCTGAACCCCTGCCTGATGATGGGCAATAGTGAATGAATTCCTTGTTTTGCTTTGCTCACATGCACGACTTCAGATTTCCCTATTAAACTTTTTCTCAACCCCTGAGTTTTCTCACTTTTCTGGTTCTCTCCCCATCCCACCAGAGGGTTGTGAGCAAGTGGCTATGTGAGGTTGAGCTGCTGGTGGGGGTTACACTGTGACAATCTTCCATCTTTTTAACTTGGAGTAGCTCTAAAGAAAACAGTACAAACTTAGAAGATGCCTATTTTTTAAAGCAAGTAAACCAAACACACCCTGCTTCACTTTGTTCTTTTCAAAGGAAGCAGGTTATCAAAATAGTCTTGTGGCTGATAGTTTTGTCTAATTTCTGTGGTAGTTCCCAAAAAACCTACCCTGTGGCATAAATGAACACAAACATGTCTGACCTTTATGTTAATGGTACTATTTATGAGGCCAGAATTATTTTGTATCCTGGAAACGTGAATACTGTGGTAGAGTATGGTACTTTGCAGTTTCAGGTGTAATATTATGTGAACAAGACTGTAACTCCATTTTCTAAATCAATCAAATTCAGAGCAAAGATTTCTCCAGGACTTTGTATTTGTATGCATGTAAGTGAAAGTAATTTGCATAGACCAAAATATACGCTGACCCAAAATGTGGTTTATAAGGGAAAGCCAGAATTTGTAAATCTGTTGAATAGCAGAAAAAGGATGTTCTTTTGTGTCAAGCTGGATTGCTTTTAATACCCTACAGCAGACCATGCTGGAAGAAGAGGTAGCTGCTTCTATAAACCATTGAAAAGAAGAAAGTGATAAGCATTCCTTTGTTCCTTCTCAGTCACTGTGCTTCAACCCAAGGCAAACACTGGCTTCCTTTGAGTTCTGTTAGCAGGCTAGCAGGTGCTCAGCATAAAGGGAGCAAGTATGTTCTGGGCTTTGAAACACCAAAATGAACTGAGGTGACTCCCCTGTTAGCATTCATGGCAAGTAAGTTGTGTAGTTCCAATTACATAAAGGCCAGGGTGACTGTGCTCTTCACAGCATGCCTGTGCACAACGACTGAGCATTCTGGATGCGTTAAATTGATGTTTAAAAGAAAAATAATGGTCACCTTTCTGACTTCTGTTTTTCTCAACCAGGTTTGTATCTCTCAGTTTTGTCAACAATATGCATAAGGCACCTTGGCCCTATGTTAGTTAATATCACTGGCCTGAAATTGTGCATCTCAGAAAAACCTTCTTAGTTGAACAAAATATGGCTTTTATGGTCCATATAAATTAACCTCTGATCTTATGTGTATTAGTACTGAATCTGCTTGCTATACATAGAGGTACAGCACGTACGTTAACAGAAATTTCCTGAAAGGTGGAAAGTATTATGTAGAAGGATGATCACTCAGTTCTGTTTTCAGCTGATCTGATGGTGTCACTTCCTCTCAAAAGAAGCTCTTAAGTAGGCTGGTTTTGTTTATATAGGGGTCAATGTTTTCATAACACGAAGCAGACACTTATAAAGTTAATGAGAAATACCTTTGTTTCCCTGCTCTGCTCTTCGGTCTTTCAAGAAATTTCTATGGCTTCGTTGCTGTCTAGACTGTAAGAACTATATAGCAAGCAGCACAACCACCTGTTCTGCAGGAGCAAAATGCAGTGAAGAGATGCAGCATCCATGCAGTCTCATGGATTTTCCTGCTGGTGTAGCCACTCCTGCCCCAAAACATGGCAGCTGTGTGCTAAGAGGGATCCCAGCTAATGTGATATACAGTGAGGGGGCAGGGTGCACACAGCAAGGACAAGACTTTGTTCTGTCAATGGCACTGTCACAGGTATTGCTGCTTAGCCTTGTCAATGTGTTTTTTTCTCTACAGAATAGGAGAAAACATAAAAAAAAAAGAAGAAGGAATTCTGACCGTCCATATGTTCTGTTTCTGTCACTGTAAAACACCTGGATCAGGTCTTGATCAGTTTAAAAATAAATAACTGAGGTTTAACATAGACTTAGTTTAGTTCCTATTTTGACTAGAAAGGAATTAAATCTAACATTAAAGTGCAGCTTAAAATAGCTGTCTGGAAATCGCACCTTTAGCACACTGACATGACCTTTTACAAGGCAGATGGACTGGCCCAAAGTTCTTTCTGTTTGAAACTTGAAACAATTTGGTACTTTTTCCTCTCTTGTTTTCCTTCCCTTACAAATATACACAGTCTTAGGTTCAATATAAATATACACAGTCAATTTTATTTTAAAATAATTGCCACACTTCTTTATTAGTACAACACTTTCACCAAAAAGGGTTATTAAATAAATACTACAAGCAACAAAAACCTGGTCTCTTCCTACTCAAAATGATTGCCTCAGAGAGCTCCCGAATACTCACTCAGACAACAAAGGCTAAAACCCCTCTATATTGGTTTATGAAAGCAGAACATGTATCCAGAGAGTATCTTCATTCCTCCTCTTGAAGAAAATTTATTCTGCAGTGTACTGAGAAGGAAACATTTCATGCCAGAAAGCAACACTGCATTTGACTGCAGGCAACGTGGGTGGTGACTGGTCACCTCACTGTGATGTGCCTGCCCTTAGGTTTCCAGGTTTCTGCTCTGCGCACAGTGGAATGTGGGTAAAAGCAGAGTGGTCATAACACACTATGTGGTGGGTTCCTTGGGAGGTCAAGTGCCTGTACAGCACAGTTTCCAGAAGTTTTGTAAAAATCAAATAAAAGCCTACCAGCTACCTAAAATAAATTCTTTATTCTATGGTGCATATGGTGGAGGCTTTTCTCCAGACATCAAATAAGTTGGTGTATAGAGGGCTGGAGCATTGGGGGGAAGACCATAGCTGGAGCTGGACTGAGATGGAGGCTGAGTTTCTTCTGATAAAGAAATGTCAGTAGATGATGTTCCTGGAAAATTGCTGGCAGGCTGTATAAAGACAAAGAAAATACCTTCTTCAGTAAAGGATTACAACCCCATTTGCAGCTCTGTGGAGAATTTGCCCTATGTTATATAATAAGCCCCATGATTAAATTTCTCATGCACTGCAGCACAACACTCACTTCAGTTTCAAAGTATAGCAGTGATGGTGTCTAGTGAAACACAGATTCCATCTGTAATCCAAGTCATTTTTAATAGACATTTCACATACAGCTAGGCACTAGAGCAGAACAGGAATTTCTGCAGGAAAAGATGCTCTGGCTTCCTGGGTGAGGCACTGCACATGAGTGGCTTGACTGGGCTTCATGTAGCTGCTTGTCTCCAGGCATCACTGTGAAATTTCAATTATCTCAGATGTAATTAATCTCAGTTACAATACTTGCACAAAAGCAAGGTCTTATTCCTGTGCCAAATGCAGAATCCTTGTAAAAGAAAATTTTAGAGGTGGGTCTCCCTGTTGGTCTTTCACTTTGGCTGTCTCAGCTATAATGGGGCTTTGGCTGAAAGAGTCACAAAAAATAGAGCTCAGGAAGCAGCCTATGCTCAGGAATAAGCAGTTTGTTAAAACAAAAGGATGCACGTAGGGACTAATGTTCTGGATAAAAACATTGCTTTGAACCAAGTTTTGACATCGATTTCAAGAGGGTCAGGATTTCGCTCTTCCCCTTGTATACCAGCACATGCCAGTCCATGGGCTTCACCAGAAGAGCTATGCTCAGCTTTCTTCAGGTTCAGGCCTATAGTGCCCAGAATTTAAAAAAAACAAACCAAAACAATAGTAGCCATGGATTTTTTTCAGGGAAATGGAAAACCCAGGCAAATGCTCCCTGCTGATAAAAAAGAAATGTAAAAATTAATAATCACCATCTAGAAGCCAGTATAAGGGTTGGCACTTGGACAATGGCATCTCAAAGCTGCCCAGGGCCAGCAGACCCTATGCTATGGTGCACAGTTTCTTCATTGGGCTCCAGGTGACCAGGAGAGAACATTGTTCTGCATTATACTACAGGGTGATTGGTGAGTGAGAACGGGGATGTCATGACAGGAAGGTTGATTGTGCCCTTTAACTCTCCAGGAGGCAGTGCAGATATACTGATAAACCCATGAGCTAGATCAGCTCCAGTTGTTGCATTTTTGGGTGGTTTGGGTTTTTTTAAATATATTTATGTATTTTGGAGTTGTTGCTTCCCTACTGCCTAAAACTGCAGCCACCATTTCCATCTGTCTGCCTGGAATATCTTCTGTAATGAGTTCTCTGGCAGGAACGACTGGCACAACAACCCTACTGCTGTCATCACTACCAGTCCCTGCAGAGCTAATCATTTACCTGACCAGTTGGCAAGCCTGTTACCAAGACTAGGAGTGACTGAACTGCAGTAGTAAGGGATGAATGATTTTGTTAGCACATGCCATGGTGAACAAAAGATATGCTGGTTAAATCATTGTCCAATGCATTCCTGTTATCACCCTTTCTTTTCTGAAATTGGCTGATTTCTGCTTGTAGACAAGGAAGCATGAGGTGAATGGAGGAGCGTTTACCACCAGGTCAGGTTGTGACTTTTAAAAAGACTTTTCCTCTCCAGCAAATGTTTATTCAATGAGATACTGGATTCAGCAGAGGATCTGGAATAATCTGTGCAATGTGGGAGCCACAGGTGAACTCAGGTTTATAGCCTTTGAGCTAATGGAGCTTCAGCCCTTGCAAGCAGAGCAGCACTCGCGCTAGGAGTGTTGCATGCCAAACTAATCTGAGGCTGGATGTATCCCCAGGAGGAGGAACTATGGCTGCAGATTTCCTGTAGTTGAGGGAAGGGTTCAAACTCCAGTTGTTAATTGCTAACAGCTTTACTTCATTAACTCACAAATCAGGTAACTACCTGATCTCATTATCAGGTATCACTAGCTGCCTACATGACAACAGCATTTAGCTAAATGAATTCAAGCCCTAGGGTCTGTAGTTGCCTTAAGGACTAGGACCAGCTGAGTAGGGCTTGTGAAGACCTGAATCTAGGATATGGGCGCTGCTTGGAGCACTCAGCTCACAAGTAATGGAAGCAGATGATGGTTAAGGTTCTAGCTGTTCCTTATCAGGCCTACTTCTAACATTCACCATTTTTGGCTCTGAGTAAGTTTATTTTGATTTTTTTTTAACTTGTATACTGATGCAGAAATTATTTCTCTCCAAACTGCAATGTAATGAGCTCATACATGCAGGAAGGCAACTTGCTCCCTCCTTATCCCCACCCCACAAAAAGGATTAAATGCTTTCCCTTCTGGAGCCCAGTGCTTCTTGCTAACCTCCCCTGGCATGGGGACAGGTTGGTAGTGCCTGCCTCTGATTGTTTTGAAGATGAGAAAGAACAACTGAACACAATTTTTAGAATAAGTAGAAATCTGGTGAAGAACTGTGTTTATTTTGGAATGTAATTAAGAATTTGGGGTAAATGTGATACTGGAAACATTTCAGTTTCTCAGTGAACACAGGACTGAACAGTTACAATTGATCCTCATGACTACTTACATGCATCTTTTCAACTTAATTGTTTTCTTTCAACTGTTTCTATCCCCTTCTCTCTCTGCTCTTGGCTATGTGCTAACTGAACTCTGTGGAACAGTCTAGCTTTTAACTAAAAGCAAACAAAAAGAAATGTTCTATTTTTCCTTTCTAACCATGGTCTCCAAAAGTGTCTGACCCCATTTATGTTAATAAGTAAGGCACGCCAAGGACTGTTCTCTGGCTGTGAAGCCAACTGGCACAGTACATATCGCATCCCTATAGCTGAACTTTTACCACGAACACAGTATGCCTGAGTTTTGTTGGCACATGCCATAGTAAACAAAAGAAATGCTGGTTAAATTCTTGTCAAATGCATTCCTGTTATCACCTGTGACCATAGAGTCTGCATGCACACTCTCTACTGGGAACAGTCCATTGCTTTTTCCATCTTCTGACCCCTTCCTGTGTGTTGCTGGGAGACTGTTAGACAGTCTGGGCCAAACCTACACCAGGAACATGCTAACAGTGTATTAGTGTGGATCATCATCATGGCTCCTGAGAGTTTGAAATGAGGCAAGGACAAGATCTATCACTGCAGAGTTTGTACTGCGTAGCAGCTTATGCTTTTCTGATGGAGTAAGAAGGGTGCCATTTTGTACTGTACCTGAAGAGGTAGTGGGTAGGATGGATATGTAGATATAGTTGCTGCAGAAGGACAGAACCCAGCGTATGTTAGGATCTGCTGAGCAGGATTATACAGGATCTGAGGAGGAGGTGCAGTAGCACTGAAAGCAATTTGGGACAGAGGTACCTGTTGAGCACAGAAGACAACAACATATCAGCACAATGCAGAGGGGGCTGGAGCAGGAACTAGTCCTACCACCAGCAACTAGGCAATTTAACAACTTTCTGTTTTCAAACACAGTACTAGTATTACAAAAAAAAACTCCAAGGAGCAGAAAGAATGAGAGGGAGGTGTAACTGGAATGAATTTTCTGACCAGAAATACACAGCTATTTTAATCTTTTTTTCCTTGGAAAAAGACTGCTGGTGCTTCCGGAGCACCAGTTGTGGAAGCACTGGCAGTACTCCAGACCTAAGACACCCTCAAGAGCACAGCATACAGCTTTGATTGCCTCTCTTATTTGCTCCAGCATCAAACATCCAGCCCTTCATGATCTGCTGCAGACCTGTTCCAATAGCAACTACCTGATGCTCTCATGTATTTTCTCTGTGCTTTCCTACACAGATCTACAACGATCTCCTTTTCTGGACTACCTGCTCTGCTTTCCCAGCTCCCTCTGTCTTGTGAAACAGTTTGCTGCTGGCTGTCCATCATCATCCCACCATGTGCATATCTCATTTGTACTTCATAAAATCCTTCATCATATCTTGTGGCTTTATTGGCATGTTCTTTAACTACAATGTGATATAAGGCTTGCGGGAAGAAGTTATAGCTCATATTAAACCTGCTAATACAACTTGGGGAGAAAAGCAAAAAGAGAAAAGCTGAATGGGAAAGGGGGCTTGTCCCAAACCCTAAAGCCCTGTGCCTCATAAGCATTTGTGAAGGACAGCAGAGCTCTCTGTGGAAGATTTTCATGTCCTTTTGCTTTGCAAAGAGAGACAAAGCCAGTGGTATCTTTACTCTCCTTTGTTTTTATTAGCAGATTCCTCTACATGTGAGAGCATGGAATTTTCTTTTTGCTAAATAATAAAATATGGTGTTTGCCAGACAAATGCTAAAAGCAGCAGCCAGGATTTTTTTTTTTTTTTTTCTTCTTTTTGGCATTTCCTGTCAGATTTTTCAGTGAGAGACATAAACCACTGTATCCTCTGGAGACAGTGTGAGGTATCTGTGATTGAGAAAGAGGTATATTAATTGTGCACAATCTAGGTCACTGATGTACCACATGAGGTTACCTGACAATCTAGTCTTTAGCTCTCTCTCTCTGGAGAAACTTAGCCCCCCAGGAGCTAGTGCAAAGAAAGGCGGGGGGTCAAAAGCAGAGAGCCTATTTTATGTGAGAAGGCAAGTCTGTCATCTTCAAGGTACCCTGCTCAAAACACCTCCTTTTGACCAACCCTGCAGAGTGAGAAGAAAGAAAGGGACATTGTGTTTCAGAACAGAGTAGTGAGAGGCAGCGAACAGGTTTGCTTCAGACCCAAAGGTTTTGAGTCAGCAACATGGCCCATCCCGGCTGGGGATGAACTCACACTCAGAGTATTACTTTCTTCAAACAAGTGAGGCCCTGGTGTGATCAGATCCTTTTTGCTATGGAGATAAACACAGTAAGAAACACTTGGAAAATTGCTGGCAGGCTGTATAAAGACAAAGAAAATACCTGTTTGGCATCTGTCACCAACTTTCTGGTTTGGGAGCTGCTGTCCTCCCAGGAACCTCTCTCAGCCCTCTTATGTTATTTGCATCCGCAGCAGCAACGCTCTAATTGCTGAGGATGAAGGCCATAACAGTCCTAGAAGATGCCCCAAATCTGCTGATTAAAGCACCTTATTATCAGGCTATCTGGCCTCAGCCTGGAGCCAGCAATGATTTGCAGGTACTGAGGCTGGTTAGGTACTTTTATCAGGTATCGTACTTATCAGTAATGAAACTATGTTAAATTGGTCACATAAAATACAAGAGTAGGTGGAGGCATTTTAAACTGAAATGCCACCGAAGTCAAAGAGATAAGGAGCTATTAACTGGCCAGAGAGTGATGGCAGCACTTTGAACACGGGGAAAACAGGCTGTGGCCAGAGGGGCTGAGCTGCTGCTCACTTCGTGCTGTGCTGTGCACCACAGAGCAAGGCAGGTCAGCTCAGTGTTCTGACACAGCCCTGCCAAAGCATTTATTTCTGAGCTACAACCACTTTTAATGTCAGACTGCACCTGTAGTTGTATGAGTGCTAAGATCTGAACACATGGCATGTAGCTCAGAAATTAGGGGTTCATTTTGTTCTCATTTTTTAGATCAGGGATAAGGAGAGGAATAAGGGAATGATGTTTAATCTGTTCAGATTCCCTTGAGGACTCCAAGAAGGAGACTAACTGAAAAAGCCAGCAACCTGCCCCCAGGACCATCAGTAGCCCTGACTGATGCAACCCTAAACCCAGGGCAGGCAGATTCCTTGGCAAGGTGTCAGGAAAACATCTACAAGTTATCAGATGAATGCTGGGGCAGGGAAGTAGATTAACTCTTAGCACCAGTAAGCGGAGTTCCTCATGCATTTCTTTACCTCTGTCTTCTATAAGAAATAATCATGTTGTTTTACCATTTTGGTTATTCAAAGTGCATACTTCCGTTTACATTATATGGTAATCTGCCTTTTATTAAAGGTAACTGCCCTAGCCACCATTCTATATCCAAGCACACTGTAGATCTGAAAAGGAGGGTACCATTGTAACCACTGCAGTTCCCCAGCACCCAGCAGATCACAGGGGGTAGCCCCACAAAGGAGACAGGGGCCACTGACAGCCAATACCCTGGGGGACAGGGGAGCCTGAAATGTTTCTCACTGAGCCAGCACAGCCCTCTGGCAGGCAGTTGGGGAGCGTGCCAGGGTCTGCAAGGAATTTGTCACAAGGAAGAAAACCCGCAACAACCAAACACTTCATTTTTTTCTGTCCAGGAAATACGAGGGGTTTAGAGGCAACAGCACTATTTTGCAAACTCTCCCCTTTGTAACATGTTTTGGCTGCCAACATTCCCTAGAGATAAACATGATGGTTTTTTGTTTGACTACTGAGCCTGGCCTTGTGCTTTCTGGAAGTCAACCTTAGAGCAATGCCCTGAGGCGTTTCAGAGTGGGCTTTGCAGCTCTCCCTGCAAAATGACAGTGGGCTTTTCTGTGGGGAGGTGACATCCCGAAAGAAAGAAAATCGTTCTCCCACACTTTGAAGTTGTAGCTTTTTGTATTTCAGTCTCATGACCCTTTCTCTCTCGTCTGCTTAATGTTTTCCTGGTCCCTGTCTTCCCCCAAGCATTGCTCCTTTAGTAACAAAAGCAAACAGCAGATGAGCAAACCAGCTCTGGTAAATCACTCAAAAGGACCCTGAAAAAGCAGAGGCAGGAGGAAGGAGCAGTCATTGCATTTTGGATTGCTGCTTTAGTAAGGCTTCCACAGGCATAGCATGGCTCTTGTGCTAACGTAACTGACACAAACTCATCTTTCACTTAAGGTAGTGAGGGTTTTTTCTCTGCTTCCACTGCAGATAAGACATTAAACAGCTTATTTAGGTCAGGTTTTTGGCTGGAGCCCCACAGACTGTCCAGCAGAGCCTTGGGAGAAGTTGCAAATCCAGTACTGCTGCTTTTTCCTTGCACAGCTTTATGCCACCCAGAGGACCCAGACCATGACCCTGGCTTTGACTCTTAGCAAGGGAATGTGCCAGGTCATGGAGACCCCAGTTCTCCCAGGAATGTCTCCTTGGCTTGGTATCACTGGCACAAGCAGCGCAGTGATGGCCCCTGTGCCAGAGGTGTGCCTGGGTTGGAGCTCATCCTGCTACAAAGCATCAACCCAAATCCCACATAAGCCTCTGTGCAAGATAGATTAGACTCGGGCTGGCTCTCTGCACCCTTTCCCATCTCAGGGGAGCACTAGTAACTCCCTCAGGTGCCCTTGGTGGACATACTTGCACCCATCTGTTAGACAGGGGAAAATACTTAGCAGCACTGGAAAAGTGCAGTGTTGTACCAAGGATTTTGTGTATATGATGCCTGCCTTCCCCTCCTCATGTAGCAGTTCTTCCCCGTGTTTCCCACTATGGTTGTTTCTGCTCCCTTTCTGCCATTGTTCCTCTCACAGGGAGGGGATGAATTAACCTGGGAATGCTGCTTCCACTCCTGTCCATCAGGCAGCCACAATTCTTCACTGGTTTTCTCTGATTTGTTGTCAACTCCTTGCAAGAGTCACCTCACGTAAAGGACAGTTCAGCTGCACATTCCTTACGTGTGAAGGTCCAGTGTGCTTGTTTGCCTGAAGCTAGACAGCAAACATTTTGCAACTCTTAAAAAAGGTGAATTTCAAGTAATTCATAGGGCCCTGCTCTGTAGTTTTAAGCACATTGTAGATAGCATAGACATGCTTGCTAAGGGACACTAGGTGGTCAGCAGAGCCTTCGCTCACTGGCTGCCAGCTCTGAGCAGCTCCTTCCTTCTAGTTTGTCGCCTCTGGTGTGCAACTCACCCATCTCTCTTGCTTTCCCTTTCCTGCTCCATCCCTCTCTTCTTTCCTTTCACCTGTCTTTATGTTCTCCCTGGAATAGCCACCAGAAATACTATGAATCTAAGATTAACTGTGCTGCTTTCACACCTCCCTTTGGCTCCTGCATTTCACCCCTGTTGTCACATCTCTGTCCGTTTAGTTTGGAAGCTCTTTGGGCAGGGACCATCTACTCTTCCAAGCGCCTAGTAAATTGGTTGGTCTTTAGGCACTGCTTTAGCAAACATGACTACTGACATTGATAATCCCAAGAACAGCTACTTTCACCGTTTTAACATATCAGAAAATCTAGGCAGATGAGTCAGTGTATTACAGAATCCCTCCCAGCACACAGCCTCTTCTGATTGCAGTGGTGCACATCAGCACAAGATGGTGATGTATCACAGGGAGCAGTTAGAGCATTGCATTCTTTAGGTTAATGTGACCTAAATGTGACTGTTTAAATAAGAAATTGAGTGGTACTTCAGAGTTAATCCCCATTCTGAGGAAAAGAACTTCATGACGTTAAATAGTCACACCTAGGACTTGAGTTTTACATGTCAGCTACAGACTAGTATCCTCAAATTCTGTGCTGGTCCACACATTCAGTTCTGAATTAGAAGGAAAAATAGATGCTGCTAAGTGAATCACCAGCATCTGTTCACATAGACACCTGTCTTTTCTCTTCCATTCATGTATTTGGCCAGGCTTGACCTACTTAGCTGTGAGCAGCTTGCAGCAGCTTAGCCTAAAGGTACTACTCCAGAATCCCATATCACACAGGAAGCGTGCTTAAAGTGCCTCCTTTGCGCAGTTACACTTCCTTCGTTTTAACCCATTTGATAACAACAATGAGCACATAAGTCCCCACATAAAGCAAAAGACTGTGGGCCTTACCATGTCTTTAAATGCCCCAAGAATGGCTGCTGTAATAATCCCCAGGAACAACCCAATGATGTTGAGGACTGTGGAGGACCACAGCAGCCTGTACAGGTGAACCACGTCCTGGCAGCTGCTCACACCGAGAAATTCATAGTAGCTGGAGGACTGCTCCGAACTGAAAGGGAACACAGACGTCATTGCAGTGGGAATGGTTTTGATGTAATGCAGAACACCACAGGATCTGAATCTCTCCTGCTTATTTTCCTTTTTGGTGGCGTACTTCATCCATGCTCCCACCAAGCACTGCTCAGATGAACTGGAGAAAGCTCTACTGTAGACAAAAATTGGCTCTACTAATGCCAGCATTAAATGAGTCCAACTAATACCAACCCTAGCATGGCTGATCAGCAGGAACTCTCCTTTTTTTTTTGCTTAGAATCTCTGAACACAAGCACAGTCCTGGCATATGGATGCTGCCCTTGCCATTTAGCTACCAGCTAAAGCATGCTTAGCATTGCTTTTTTCCCCCCAGCTCACCTAGAAATTTGCTGGCATCTCTGAAACTGAGGAAGGAAAGTTGCTTAGGCATTAATTCAACCACAGGAACAGAGATATTGCCAGCTGGCTGCATTTGTTTATGGTGTCTGTGGTTCCAAATTAACAGATGCAACACAGTACAGTATAAAGATGTGCATTTACATTATGGATTGTACTATCCAGAAATTTTTCTTGCTTATATTTCTACACTGCACTGGTTAATGTAAAGCAGGCATGTTGTGAAGTTAATCCTCACTGTCTTGATGAAAGTCAGAAGTATCCTACTGCAAGATTTGAAACCACAGTTTCCTGCAGATCTTTCCAGTACTTGCCTTAATGCTATCCCACTAATAGGCTCCTAGAGCAGCCATTTGAATTGGAAAGATTTTTTTTAAATTTTTGCACTGTTTTTGCACTGTTAGGAACTTGACATCAGATCATGGGGAAAACAGAAGTGAGCAGTTTGTGCTTACTCTTCTGTTCCTCCATCCACAGTGCATGGGACAGCAGTGGAGGTGGTGGTTAGGGAAAGCTCTGCAGAGGAAGGTAGCAGATGGAGAAACCCGTAATAACATTTCTGGGAAAAACCAAGCCAAGCACAGTAGCTCCTGGAAATGTCCAATAAGTTGTTTTGGAGCATGGCTCTGGCATGGTGAACCCACTACTGTTGAATTCACTTGGGCCCTATGATGAGCTGACCTTAACTAAATAGGCTCATCATGAAGCCTGTAGCTTCAGCTGCCATGAGTTCGAGGAAATCTGACTTGTGATCCTGCCTGTGTACTGACCTGTTGTATGGGTGACACCAAGTCACTTTGTGTGACTCTGTCTTCTACTTCTCTCTAGCTGTCCTATGAACTGGAATTGACAGGACTGTGGAGCAGTGTGACTGCTTCTTTACTCTGGATTTGTCTATGCCAGTGCCAGAAGATCTTGCTGCCCACTGTGGATTGTTGACAATAACATGTTTAATTATATCATCCAATATTGTCACAGCAGTGGTCAGTCTCGGGTGTTTCAGGCAAACCCAATGAGCTAGCAAAATGGCACTAAGAACTTCCATCTGGAGGAGGAGTAGTCCTGATGCCCCTTTCTTACCTTGTGTTTTAAGCAACAGAGTTTCAGTCACTATTTGATAACTCTGAATGCTTTCACCCCTTTAAGACCCTGTTCTTTTCTGTATTGGGTTGGGCTTTTCAATTCAGTGTTACCATGGAGCAGTTAGTTGTGTACCATGGAAGAAATCATTCTCAGTGTAAACATACTGCATTGCAACTATGATATTCCATCATTAGTCTATCATAGAAAAGGTACCAATGTTGTACATATTCTACCTTCCCATTTCATTTGTTTTGTATACCTCCATCATGTCCAGATTTAACACTCCTTATACAAGCAAAAGACTCTAACATTCACAGTGGGTTTTAATCCATTCCATAGTTCTGCACTCACTATGTCACTTATGTGCATGAGACATACACATGCATAGATGACTTCCCTCTTGTACCTAATTTCATTGTGCTTCTCTAGTTGAGGCAGGCCTTGTGTAGAAGCCTCACTCTGCCAGCCTTGTTGCCCTACACTTAAAATGTTCATGTCTGGCAGTGTGCTAGCCAAGACTTACAGAGGACGGGGGTTATTCAGGGCTGCTAGCATGTGAAAAGGAGGCAAACCCAAAATTAAACAGATGTAGGAAGGAAGAATGGTGAGAAATACATAGAGGGAAAGAAAGAAGAGTGGCTGTGGGTGAACTGTAGAGGGTTGCAGAAGTTGCATTAGAATGCGTGGTAAGATGATACTGAGGCGCACAGAGGATGAGTCAGGCAGATCTGCTCTGGGAAATTGTCTTCAGTTTCTTGTCTATGGCAAGACATGATGCTGTTTGCAGTTGAAATTTCTATGTTCCAGATGGCCAGTCAGTTGTGTGAGTTCATTTCTTCTGTCTTCCACATCATAAACCCTTGCTCTTTGCTGTGATGTAGTTTTTCCTTGCCACCTTTTATACTCCTGTTAAATCACTGCTTTGCAGCCCTGTACTAACCTTCACCTGATCTTCAAAAGCATGTCCAGACATTTACTTTCTTATCTTCTGACAGGTCATGCTTTGGCAATAATGAAATCAAATGAACAGCTTCAGAAAACACAAGACCCTCTCTATCTAACCGATAATAATTTTGCAAAATCCCACGCCTGCAGAGCTAACAAAAGAGCTCTCCATATACCTACAACATGATCTCTGCTTATGGACACCCATGTTCCTACTTTTTTTCCCCAGTTTGGTTGGGGAAAAGAAAAAAAATACCATTAAATCTAATTGGGAAATTGCACTGTAAGATCAACACTAAATCTTGACAGGGCTATGACTAAATGGTCAATTTTGATCACACAGCAAAGAGCCTATGGACATATTTAAAGAAAAAGAAACTGAAAAAACATCAACGCTAATATTCAACCTCTGACCTCCTCTCTGCTGGCATCAGGACTTCAGTCTCAGAGGAACTGGATTGCTCAGCATACAAGCCCCTTGTGTTGCTTCTCCAGCCCTTAGGGCACCCACCACAATCATTCCAGAGGGACAAGCAATCAAGGATTTCTCGGAGATGATTGTCTGCACACAGATACTTACTTCTCACAGTTGTACAGGTCACAGCAGTAGCATGTGTTACTCTTTACTTTCAGCTGACACCTGCTGTTTAAGGTATAACATGTCACCTGCCAAAAGAAAAGAGACTGACCTTTATTCTCAGTGTTTCAGTATTATGTGAACCAAACTACTGACCACAAAGAAGCAGCTACTGCAGTGTCAAGTGTGCAGTAGCTGCAGTGCTGTTGCGCAGGGAGATCCTGAGATTCCAAAATCCATGACTGCAGGGCAGAAGGACCTCCCTGAGCTTCCAGGTGTTTCATCTGGGACAAAGGCCCAGGCATTTCACTATGGAGCCCAGAGTGTCCAGCAACAATCTGCAGTCAGGGCTGCCAGACTTCTCAAACCCTTTGCTGCACTGGCTGGTGCTGTTTTGCTGAGACCAAGAGTCTGCAGCTGTGAGATACAGATCCCTTTTGGCTGTGACACAGGGACCATGGGTCTTGGGAGATACACCACAGCAAGCTACTGAAGTGGGCAAGAGTGACACTCCATTATAGTGGGGGAATGGGCAAAGAAATGGCCTATTTATCTGAACAGCTCCCATTTACTGGGAGCTCTGTTGTTTCAGTAACATCCTCGTGAAGAAGGAAAGAATTAGGAAAAACAGTAAGAACAGTCTCCAAATCCACAAACAAAACTGCTTAGAAAAGATCCAAGCACTTCAGCAAATAAGTACCATTTACTGTAGGCTCTTGAGCAGAAAGCTGGAAAGGGGTATTTTTGTGAGCAGGAATTGCAGGGATGGACAGGTGTTTGAACTATAAGGGTAGGCACAGGTAACCCACTTTCCATCCAGACGAGAAATCATTTTAATGAATTCTTAAGTATGGTAAGCATTAATCAATTTTGTTTTACACTGCAGACCAATTGAAATATTTTATATGTAAGCCTTTTTTTTCCATGAGATTTTTAGCTTATTGACTTTGAAATCCTGGAAAACTGCCAGGCTTTAAAAGGTAGCAGGTCAGAAAAGACATTCTTCCTATAGTTTTTATTTTGATAGAAAAAATGTACTGTAATCACTGAGAAGTATTTTGTTCACAAAATTGAAATAAAATGTATTATTGAATGGAAAATGCCCTGTAATGAAAAAGTAAAAGGAGCATGCTTACGAATACATGCCTGCTTTTGAAAAGCTTCTGTCAGACCATCCTTTTTAGCCATGAACATGTTAGTCTGTGGGACTGTCTCCACAGGAGATGTCAAACCAGATGTTTCCCAGCTTCCGAGTTCTGGTTCTGTGCGTCCTTTTTAGTGTGAAAACTGCCACTGCTGATAAGTCTCTGATCCTCATGTGTTTGTTCCCGACAAAAGAAAAGCCTTAAACATACACTCAGCACCAAAGTTCATCTTGTATCTGGTCTCTTACTTGCCATGCTTGTCCTTAGCAGAATTTGCTTGAGCAGTGCAAGTTGCATGACAAAGCTGAATTCAAAATGATGCCTTTGGATTGCTTTGCTGCTCCTGTGGTTAGTGTCTCATACAAATGAGCTCTTCTAACACAAAATGGAAGTTTCGTTATAAAAGGATGGTCTCAGTCTAGGTTGCAGTCTGAAAATGGAGCTTACAGCTCGGTACAGACCTACTGCACTTGTCACAAGAATATCCCATCCTGAGATACAACCTTGTTTCATCAGCCTTGTTCTGTTGTGTCTGAATTTACTGGGGTTTCACATGAGGGCTTGTCAGACTGAAGTCACATTCATCCACAGCCATCCTCAGCCTGAGCTGCAACTTACTGCAGAAGAGTAGTATCTACCATCAATGACCTCGTAGGCTAACTCAGTATCCTGCTCAGAAGTGACTGAAACGTCACACCTGGCTCCTTCTCAAAGCAGTTTGAAAACTAAGCCTGGAGCAGAGTGTACCAATGCATTTGCTACTACAGCTATTTTTTGGAATGCCTGGTGTTTTTGGATTGAGTGGAACTTAAAACTTTGGTTTTGACCCCCAAAATAGTCAAATTGGTCTAATTGCATAAGTTAAAATACCCTTTTTCCATTACATATGCATGATTGAAAGTAGAGGGCTTCATAAGATGGAGTGGGCTGATAAAAAGGTGGTTTATTCTGATATGTGTCTTTGGGGACCACTTCTGATAGGAAATCAAAGTAGTTTTTCCCTCTCCAAGCATTTAGAAAGCCAGTTTGCTCCTTTATACTGTAGAAGGCTAGAATTACAAAAGACGGAGAATGACAAGACCTTACACATGGTTTTTTGCTTGCTTCTGGCTTACAAGACATATTATTTTACTGGCCAAGGAAGTTACTGTAGTTGTCTATTTTTATCATTGCATTTTTAAAACATGCAAAGAGCAAGACACTCCTTTTTAGGAGAACAGTGAGTAAACAAACAAACTACTGTGTAGTGTGCACAAGGGTGGTGGAAGCAGGCCATTTGTGGGTATTGTGCATGTCAAGACCTATTATTTCATTTTAGTGACCAGGCACTTAGCTTTTTCATATTCTGTCTGTTTGTGCCTGTTTATTCTCTCAGCACCAATTGAAGAGATGTTCTTACCTCATGGCAATTGCTAGAAAATCAAATTCTTTCTGCTTTGAGGAAACTGAAGAATCAATGCAGGCAAACTACATGAGCTGGAGGCCACTCACAGGCTACAGATGGCAACCCAAAGGAAACCTGCACTCAGTAAACAATCTGCCTTCCTAATTAGGTCTTTGCCTGGCATGCAGAACATGCCCCCTGCTCACTAGCTGGCTAACTTTGGAAAAGCAAAATCTAAGATGAAATGCCACAGATCATTAATTCTGAATTAGCACATGCTGACTCTAGATCAGCAGACAACCAGACAAGAATGTTATTACAAACTAACTACACTTTTAAAAGACATGGGGGTTTTGGCAGAAAAAATGTTTTGCCACTGAGCTGTGGGTGCCCCATTTTTAGACATACCCAGAATCTGCAGAGCTGGGGAAACCTGTCTGGCCAGGACCCCAAGGCTGGGGTCATCTGCAGGGTCGGTTGGTGTGATGCCAGCTACACACTTATTGCAGGAATCAGAAGCATTTCTCAGGCCATGTCTGTATGTGCAAGCACACTTCAGAAGAGATTACAGGAAAGGGTGTTGTCACACATTGTAAATTTGTCTTGATAGGTCTTTAGGCAAGGAGGTCAGTGAAATACTCTGTTCATACATTTCCTAGAATCAACAGTGGGGTGCCCTAGCAGCAGGACTTAAGGAGTATTAACTTCTTAACCTGGTAATATACTTTGCTAAGCTGTCTAGAATTATTAAGAGTCACATTCCCCATACACTTTTTCTTAGCCAGGGGAGGAATGGTGATGAAGGACATCTGGCTTCTTGTAAGTTATAACACTGTTTAGTTGTTCTCAGTCCTGCCCTGCTTGATTTTCTTTACGCTCCCACCAATTTACCACAATAATAAAATGCAATACAGGAAAAGAAACTAAATCTGGATTTCTCAGGAGGCTAGCCACTTGGGTATGGGCTCTTTTCCAATCATGTTAATATCATTGAGATAATAAAAAAGCTGCATTCACACTGCTGACGTTCTTGGCCTGTGCTGGATAAATACAGAAAAGATTTGAAGTCTTCTGGACAACGCAAATGGATTCATTTAGATATTTCCTATAGCTTTAGGAAAAGCTACAAAAATACCCTTAGAGAAAGATGACAAGGTGACAAATCCATTCCAGACAGTATAGATGGACCAGGAAATTCATTCCAGTCCCAGAGTAATGTACTGGATAGAAACACTGATGATGAGTCAAAGCCTCACTAATTGAAATGATTTGCAGTCATCAGAGGCTTGGACAAGTGGAGAGTCACTTGTGGGAGAAAAAACAGTAAAACCTGTAGAGTTTCTATCAACCCTTGACCTAAATGCACAGACATGCTCTCAAACACCTTCCTCCCTCCTCTCCTTAAAGCACAGCAGAAACAAACACGTGATGAGGTGAGTTTGTTTACCTCTGTCTGGTAGGCATCATATAGGAATCCTATTCCACTTGAATAAAACTGGCACCTTTTGTTATACAAAGGTCTGGGTTCCTGTAAAGAGAAAAATAACCAAAAACATACTCAGTCTAGAGGAAGTGTGAAGGCACCATGTCCCATGTCTTCATGCCTGATGCTTCCAGCGCTGTGGAGCTGAAGCCAATGCAGACACTTGGATAAGCAGCAAACATACCCCCAACATTGGTTTCCTTTCCAGAACTGCTCCCCGCAGGGTTTCCTTCCTCACTGGGCATGTGAGTACCAATTTTTTTACTTTGTATCAGTCACCTCTTTTAAGAAGACATCACCTCCGGCATTTAACCACTTCCTTGCTTGGTGTCAAATAGTACCGATCTATGAGAATGATCCAGTTGCTCTTTTTCCTGGTACAGTTTCTTACTTAATGCAAAGAATTACTTTGGGTCTTTATTTTTAAAGGACTTTAAAAGTGCCCATACTGGAAACAAAGTAAAATATCTAATTCTTTAAAGCATTCCACCTACTACATACAATTCAACTCCCCAAAGTAAAACAGAGAATAATGAAGAAATGAAGGCATAAAGGGGAAATTTTTTGCCTTATCTTCCATTTATGCTTATTGCAAAAGATGCATTCACTGCTCATATTTAATATTTTTCTTGTAACAGCTCCCACAAGCTGATATAAAAGAACACAATGAAATCTCCTTATCCAGATGGAAGATGTGTGGTTCTGAACATGGCAAATGGCCACTTTGAAGGCTAGAGGGTGCACATCTCAGTCAGTGTCAGGACTAGACCATATCTGGCAACTGAAGAGTCCGCTGTGATCAGATGCCTGCCCCAAAGCAAAGTGTGGGAATGACTTAAGTTGGAAAAAAAAATAAAAAAGGTGTTGTTTTTGTCTTTCTGTCACTTATCTAGTCCTGATCTGTGCTTTCAAAAGCACTCAGGTGCTCCCCTATATATTGTCAGTCAGACCACTTCCAAGAGAGAAGATGGAACCCACTATTTGCTATCCCCTCTTATCATGCTAACTTACAAGCAAAAGACTACTTAAGTTGTTAGCAGAAATCTGTGCTGATTAACTTTCACTGCATTTTAAAGCTTTATGACCCACCCAGAAATTGCAGAAAGTTCTGCGCTGCTTAAGGTCACTTCTGAGTATTCTATGCTTGTTGGATAATGAAGTGTGAACTGTATAAATCTGCTGACCCAAAATATATAATCAGTTAAAATGCAGAGCTATGCATAAAAGCAAACAGGTCAATGAATAAGGCTCATCCATCAGTTTGTTTGCCTTTCTGATTACTCTGGCAAACCCAAGCAAGTTTGGACACCAACTCCCAAGGGTTAGGGAAAGGTTAGCTCGCTGCATCCAAAAATACTTATTTATATTACACAAGTGTAAAAAGGCTTCAGTAATTTTTTTTTTTCTCCAGAGGAAAAGCAAATACTATACAAACAGCATGCCATGTCCTGGACTAGAACAACATTCTTCCATAGGCCTGGGAAAGCATCAGCCTTTAGCTACGATTTCCAGGGACAGGTCTGGTCAGGAGGACTAACAGGATTGCAGTTCCTCTGCTAGCTCAGCAAGCACAGTATCAATCAAAGGTGCTCTTCTTTCACAGAGCATTGTATTTCAATATATTAATTTTTCAAATTAATAAAACCTAAATTATATAATAATTATAAGAATTTAATAATTCATAT
>JAOEHY010025994.1:0-11945 GCA_025447955.1 Psilopsiagon aurifrons
TTTAGTGTGAGGTGTCCCTGCCCATGGGAGGGGGTTGGAACTGGATGATCTTAAGGTCCTTTCCAACCCTAACTATTCTATGATTCTATGATCATGTAGCATGTTCTGTGGGGTTTGCATAGATGCTGAAAAAATGGAATCAAAACTGATTCCCATTGGGAGACTAAGGAAAAATAAAGGAACTACAGACTGACCAAAGTAAAACAGAATAACTCAATTCCTAAAAGTTTTGATTTCCCAAAGCAGTTTGCTTTGGGGAAAAACGTTTTTTTTAGCACATTTTCTGACTTGCGCTTTCAGTTCTGTGTGCATCAACTGCATCTGAACTTTTGTGTGAGGTTTCTGTAAGTATTACAGAAACTCTGCTTTATTTCTATGTGTTCTTGCAGAAAGCAAATAACAATGACTAATGGACTTTATTAATCCATGGGACTGAGATTCTAGCAAATAATTCATCACATCCACAATGTCAAATAATGATTATTTTTGCATGGGTGTTTTCCTCCCTTGAACATACTATATAGCAACACTACTAAGAAAAGGCATTTTAAAGTAGGCCAATTACTTTCTTAATTGTTACCATGCTTAGTTTTTAGGCTTGATTTAGCTTTTTTGCTTCCATATTCCAGATAGAATGGCCAGTGAAGGCATCCGTTAGCATCTCTGAGACACAGCTTAACAGCACCTGTGGTACTTAATGCAGTACGAACAATTTTCTAACACAGATCATGCAAGCAGCTGATAAAGTACATCTGTTATTGCATGGGAATATGGCATCATTGGAATGTGTCTTATAAAACAAGATCTTTTATTAAGTACATATCCTCCAGCTTGCAAAGTTTTCCTTTCCCAAGGATGAAATCAGAAAAATTCTATAAAGATCTTAGGCAATATTTCAACAATGAAATATTGAAAGGGTGATAATCTTCATAAATCGGTGTGTAGATTTACAGAAGTCTGATACTCCAATAATCTTCTCCCAAGACACTACTCTATTATTACTTTATTTCTCCTCTAGTGTTTTCATTCCTTACTGCCACTAAATGTTCTTTATCTCACTCCATGATTTTCACTTCACCTCTGTTTCCACTTAAACAACTCACCAATCATAAAAAGAAACAGTACGATAAAGTTGCACTATATAATCTGCTTTAACAAGTTTAACTAAGGTGATCATTTGAATCTAGAAACAGAAAAACCTTCCTTTGACCACTTCTTTATATTTAACTGTTCATCTGGACAAATTCAAAGTCCTGCATGTGGGAGAGTTTAACACCTCCCACTCCCAAATATTATTGGCTGGGGACTGACTGCCTTAACAATTCTGCAGAAGAGTCTTGAGACATGAGCCAGCAATGCACCCTGGCAACCAAGAAGAGCAGCAGCATCCAAAGCAATAAGAGCAGGAGCAGATCCATAAGATCCCTAATTTAGTACTTGTGCTATCATACATAGACACAGCACCCACTTTTGTGCTCCCCAGTGCAGAAAAGACACTGACAAATTGCAGTGAATTCATTCAAGAGCCACACAGGTGGTTGGAGTTGGAGCACTTGCCCTGAGCAGAGATGGGCTTGTTCGGCCTGGAGAAGGGACAGCTTTGGAGGCACCAAACAGCAACGCCTCAGCGCCTACAGGAAGGTCATCAAGAAGACAGGACGACCTCTTCACAACATTGCAGTGCAGGGACATGAGACATCAGCTTGACTTCATGATGAGGACTAAAAGACTGAGCAGGTTGTCCAGAGGAGCTGCAAGACCTCAATCCCAGGATTTCAAAACCCAGCTGCACAGTGCTGTAAATAACATTGCCCAATATCGTTGCTGACCTTGTTGAGTGGGTGGTTTCCCAAGGTCTCTTCCAAATTCAATGACTCTGTGATTCTATAGGTATAAGTATTTTTTACTTGCCTTTCATCAATTGCTTAAAAAAATCTATTATGCAGTGACCCTCAGTAACCACATTTACAACTGCTTGTTGACATTTTTAGATGAAATACACTGAATTGTTCCAGAAAAGCCAACATATTGAAAAGAATAACTAATACTTGAAGTAATAGCACAAAAACTGTACATTTCAGCACTGATTTTGTAGCAAATAAGTTTTCAGACAGCAGGGCCCCTTCAGGAGCTAATGCCTTCTTATGGTGACTTCAATTGCTGGCAAGCTTGGAAGTGTAAGGATAGAGGCAACTGACTCCTTTGGTTTTGGTTTAGTTTGGGGTTTACTTATTTTTTCATTTATGACATGATCATACTCCAACAACTACCTTAAAGAATTATAAAGATCAGAGGAAATTCATTCATTTTGGACCTCCCTTATCTCTTCTTGCAGAAATACAGAAGTAAATCAGGCTATAAAAGCAGGGGTGGTAAAATAACTACAAAGCTAGTCATGCAGAAGAGATTTCAAGAGACTGTGATTTATTTATAGTTAGAATTTTCTAACTAGAAAGATCCCTTTTGCAAGAAAAGAGATGCCAAAAGCCCAGAAGGAAGGTTGATTTTGCATTGCAAAGCAAACCTAGCCAATCTACTTAAGTTCATCTTGGGTCTTGGAAGCCTGTGTACTTCCATGTGCTTGATGTAGATTCTTGGGAGAAATTAAATTCTGTGTCGAAGGGAAACCTCATCTCCTTTAGACTTCTGAGGTCTGAAATCAGTGGGATATATTTCATCTGTCTTTATTTCATGCTGAGTGAAATTCTTACATATTTCTAGCTTTCACTACACATATTTTTGGAGTGTACTTATTCCACATTACATTGGGTAATTGTTAAAGTTACCACTGCTCTGCACAGACTGACATAATCCTATACTTACATCACTGTGGCTCACAGCGAGACAGCTTTAATCCGTCATTCCTCCCAATCCACCACAATGTATTACATTCTGTTTTCAAAGACATTAAATTCTGCTATTAAGTAAGTTATCTGCAAGGTACTTTTAGTCCAGTTTAACGAATGTGCCTGTTTGCTACTACTAAAGAGCTTTCAGTGCTATTATAAGGATGTTTCTAAGAAATGCAAAAGAATCAACATAAGGTCATACTAAACTGTAAAGACATTCATTATGCTTTTAATTTACCCCAACTAATATAGTATTTCAGATTTACTGTTAAAATAACAGGGAAGAATAATTTATTCTTCTGTTGTGAATACAAACATCAGTGGGTTTTAGAGAGGTAGTTTTAATATTTTTGCATTTTTCCCCAAGCATTGATATATTATTTTCATTCCACTCAATTAGATAATGATTTATTATGGAATGAAGGCCACAGGCATTGGCAGTGGTGTTTTATTCATTACTGCCTCAAAGACAAAGATTCAAGCATCCAGAGATATGATATCCTGAGGAAATGGTTCCACCATTTATTGTAACATGTGCCTGAAGAGACCTTTTAGAACACACTTTACCAGAAGATTTTGCCTTCACAATTTGCCACAGTCCAGCTTGCTGCACCACTGCCAACTGATTCTATGTAAAAGCACATTTGATTGAAGTATAGAAGGTTTCTATGAATGATAAAAAATATCCCAACAAAAATTATACTTGTGAAGATGATGACTCAAAAGTTAAAAGGGGGGTACAAGAATTTAAAAAAAAAAAAAAAAATGAAAAAAACCAAAGATGCTCACTCTATTGATTCCTAGGGTTTGTCTTATCACAGTGGACTACCATCACACTCAAAGACAACTTAATAGGAGTTGGGAGGAATTCAATTAACTTGATTAAAACTGTCTGGTTTTGCAGGCATCACGTTTCTTACCTATTTTGATGTCTTAACAAGCAGAATTGTAAAATCATCTGCTTGTTTTCCCATAGAGAATTGTATTTTCTTTTGGCAGTCACGTTTCCCATATTAGTGCCCTGTGTTAGAAAACATTTGTAAACAGCCGTCTTAAACCAACAAACTTTTACAGTGACTAAATTACATCATTTTTCTCAAGTTTTCAGTTACATCATCGTATCCTCTGTAATTATAAAATTCAGCTGATACACAGGCTGTTTCAAAACTAGCTGATAGTAGAGAAACTTCTGTTTGAGGAAAGTTTTTGTCTGATGAGGGTTTTGGAGTGGGTTTTTTTTATTCTGTATTTTTGGTGGGTTTTGGTTGCTGGTGGGTTTTTTTTATTAGAGCAGTTTCTCAAAATATTAGTCTGCAGGAGTCAGCCATGCAGTTTCACACAAGTAATGAAAGGAGGCATCAGCCAAGCAAGGATCCAATTTGTAAAAGCCTTCACTTTATCACTCTGCCCTAGAAGGATGCTCTACGAAGCAACTACATGAGTTGTTCATAATAAATGACCCTGAGGGGAAAGTGATTAATCATTTTTGCAGTTGTTAGTTTAGCAAGGTGAAATACATCCCAGTGGAAGAAGATTGCTTTAATGCTACATATTTAGAGGCATGAACTCAGTGGCCACAGTAGTTGGGTATAAAATCTAGAGGTATGAAAGTTATTTCAAGCAACTTATTTGCAAAAGGACAGCTGTGGAGACTTCTTTTTAAAGCACAGTCAAATGAGCATTAGAAAAGAGTGATCTCTTCTGGCACATACATGAACTGGTCATATGGTTGGTATATGCAAGAAGCTAGGATCACACTAAACAGATGGCACACAAAACACTTCCTTTTTTGCTCTACTTCCCAAAGGAGAAAACAATTGACACACAAGATATGCCATGACATATTGTCACAGTCTGCTCTGCATTTAGCTGGAACATTTCATAACATGGTTTGCTTGAAATGGTATGCTACAAACCAGTCTTGAGCATAAAGGTCTCCCCAACAAATTTTCCTTGGTTCCTCTTCGCTTTCTCCTTTCTTATAGCAGGTCAGTCATTTTGGCAGAAGTTCTTACTGCTGTCAACTCAGATACCAACTTATACCACACAAGCATCATGGTTAATCTCTCCCAGAAGCCTTTTGCAGCGGTTCATCACCACTCATCTCACACAATGGAAGCATAACATGAGACACAAATCCACTTGGGTATCTAATTCTAAGTAATAAGTGACACATATATAACACATGTGCCACCAGGCCTTCTATTACATATAATAACTAGAACTGAACAGGCTCTGAACACAATGACAGTTAACCTGCGCCTTCAGCTTCAGCAGGAGCTGACTTCCACCTGCTATTTCTGAAAATGTCATGAGGAAGTGGCTGAGGGAAAAGAGCACTGATTTCTAATCCAGAACTAGCACAATGAATGACTCAGTAATATTCATGGGCATTAATACTCCATGATTATTTAAGTATTACAGCAAACAGGTTTAATCTTCTGGCAAGATGAGTTTCTGACAAAGTTCCCACGAGCTTCTAAGAGAAACCACATACTGATTTTCCATTCCAAGGGTATGGAGTATCATTTAAGATGCTTAACTGTATTAGATAATATACTGAATATTAGCCAGTTATCATATAGATTTTTTAGAAGTATCCCATAAGCAATTCTTTAACAATGCAATTGTTCCACTAATCTCTCTAACAAATGAACACTTTATACAGTTTCTGTTTCCTTACAACAGAGCATTTCCAGTTGTTCAGGTTCTTCCCTGAAATCCTGGATAGTGAGATATCATATTTCATTACCACCTACTGAATACCTTCATCCATATTCCCATCTAATTGGAAATTAATGTGCTTGTTATTTATAGCTTATGCTTGTCTTACTGCATCCTGATACTACTAGTGTTATTACTAATCCCTTCATCATGTAACAGTAATATGTGATACATCAAAGTCATCTGTTATCAGCTTGTAATTGTTACTCCCTAAAGTGCTGTCTTTTACTCTGATAAAAGTTCTGCATTAAATTTTCTTCTGGTAAGATCCTTTAAGCCATTAGTTTGACTAAAGAGTGCTACAAATGACCAGTGATGAGATCTTTCTGTTGTAAAGCCAGTCACCAATCCTTTATCTGTAAGTAGGCAATTTTTCTATTTTAATTGTAATTCTGTTTAAAGTGTTACAAGTACACAGGGTGAGCACTGATGGGGTATTTTTTTCCTGTGCATTAAAGCACTTCTGAGTGCACAATGTGATTATCTGTTAGATTTCTACATTTGTAATTTCAGTGAAAACGACAGATCGGTTTTGGACAAAGACACTAGTGAGAGAAGGTACTGCTTACATTATCTTAGTCATATTATTTACTGCATCTATGAGCTGTTTTGGGCTTATTTCCCCAATTATAAATGGAGACAGAAATGGATCTTTTCCCTCAATTTTTGCCTGATTTTTCTATTTAGACTAGGAGGTCTTTGTGAGTAGGATCTTTATATTACATCTAAGTATCTTAGGCCTCTTTTTCCTTACTGGACCCCTACAGATCTTTTTAATATAAATATATGGTATTAATAATATAAAACTTGAGAGAAATGCATCATCACTTAAAATGCAACACACGCCAGTGACATTGATGCAGCTTTATCTTTATCAAGACAATGTCTGTAGAAATAGTTTATTAATGCCAATTAATAGAAATGGCAATCTGGGATGCTTTTCATGCCATTAAAGCAAAGTCAGCATAACTAAAGAATACATTTTAAGATTATTACAAATAATACATACTGAAAGTCATTGCAAATAGGATTAAGACATTTGACATTACAGAAGGTCAAAACAGCCATTTGTGCATCAGTTTCAAACTTCTTGCCTTTGTTTTCAAGGTTCTGCATAGAATCATATAATCATAGAATAGTTAGGGTTGGAAAGGATCTTAAGATCATCTAGTTCCAACCCCCCTGCCATGGGCAGGGACATCTGCCATTAGATCAGGTCACTCAAGGCCCTGTCCAACCTGTTCCTGAACACCAACAGGGATGGAGCATTCACAACTTCCCTGGGCAACCCATTCCAGTGCCTCACCACCCTCACAGTAAAGAAATTCTTCCTTATATCCAATCTAAACTTCCCCTGTTTAATAGCTTATTCAGCTTATTAAAAAGAAGGTTGAAAGGTGACCTGGTGACTTTGTTAAAGTACATTAATAAAGATACCTATTTTGGGGACGTTCTGCTTGACAAATACCTAACAAAGCCATTTATAAAAGTGGAAGCTGGAAAATTAACTTTTGAGGTATTCTGCCACAGTAAAGTAAAGATTTGAGGAGTAAGAGAATTAAAGTACTTAATATTTAACTAAGATAACTCGAGACAGAAGCATCAGCATCCTATTCTTTTCTGCAAAAAAAATAAAAATCAAAGGAAACGCTGAACACAACTTCAAAGAAAGGTTGAAGAGACAATGCAGAGAACCACAACCGCGTCATCCTCACTCCAGTCCCTGGGAAAACCATGGAGGTGATTCCTCCTGGAACTCATTTCAGCATACACAAACGAAGAGGTGGTCAGCACAGTTTTGCCTGCCGTAACTCATTGCTGACCCAGCTGATTGCCTTCTATGATAAAAGCGATAGGATCTCTGGGTGAGCAGAGTGCTGGCTGTTGCTTACCTTGTCTTCAGCAAGGCTTTTGGTCCTGTCTCTTTCCCTGGAGGCTTTCAAGTCTCTTTCTGAACAACTTGGTTTCACTTCAGGGCTGACCAGTCTTTGAGGAGGAGACTGGGCTAGAGTCCTCCTGAGATCCCGTTGAGCCTGAGCTATCCTGTGATCCTCAGTAGGTTATTGTTCCACAAGAGGACCGAGATCTAACATGGGCTGGATCACCCTTCTCCAATGCCTGTAAACAGTCACTACAATCTTAATTTACGGAAGTTCAGCATAGTGGCTAAATTAGTTGGGATGTACATTGGAAATTCGAGGCAGTCTGGTTACCATTATCTGCAGTCCCCAAGAATGAATTAAATCGTGCTCTATTTTTATTCAGCCTCTAGTAAGTTTTCTACAGTTTAAGAGGTGAGAGTCAACCTAGGCTGTAGTAAGTGCTCATTCTGGACTTGGAAATTGTAACTCCTACTTCGCATGCCTACCTACGGACGAGGATTTCTGAGTTACTATTAAAAGACCGATGCTACTCACAGATCTCTTCTAGTTCGTATCTCACAGGGTGGAGAATGAGCACAAGGAAAGACCTAGAAGTAGGCCAGTGAAAAAAAAACCCTGTTTCCCAGATTTATTTCCATATTAGAGGTGTAATACTACATACTAAATAATTTTAAGCACAGATAAAATATAACTGATTATTACTGGGATTATATTTTCCAGTATCTTGTTGCTTTCTTGTTGAAAGAAGTTATGAAGGGAACACCAGGAAAAAAACATTGAAATCTTATAATCAAAATGTCTTGTGGGTTTATCATTTCAATTCAGTTTTGTACTTTCATAACACAGGACAATCACAGCATATTAGGATTTGTCATCACAAACTCTGTATGAGCTGCACAACAATTACCTTGTTACACAAGCATCACAAGGCTTGTTAGTGCCTTAGGGAAGAATCTCTCGTGCTGTGTCACTGTGCCTTATCATAAATTATACTCATTAACAGTGTATGAATAATGGCGGTTTGCAGTGATGACAAAAGACCCAGATGATATTATGCGTTATTTAAAACCTTACTATCTGTTTACCTATCTCCTGCTGGACATCCAAGGGCCTAATAAATCATATTAAATGGTTTATTTTTCAGTTTGTAGCTGTTCCTAACTGATGTTCAGTTTACAAATCCTTCCCCAATGTATTAGAAGCATGTCATAAAAAGTCCTGGTCATGCAACTAAACAACAGGAAAGGCAGCATGAGCTAGGACTAGGACTCAGGAGTGTTGAGCACTTGCTCCTAGTCTGTATCCTATTAATCTTTGTGTTCCCACTAGTACTCCACTCTGGAGAATTAATTAGTTAATGAGATATTGGGACCTTAAAGTTAGTAGTCCTAATCAGAACTACCCAACCCCTAAAAAAATCCACCGTAAGAAACAATCAGGGCTTCCTGATAAGTTACTTCTTGCAAAGGTTTATGTCTTTGAAACTCAGATACAGCTGCAGAATAGATTAGACAGAAAAAGCATAGTTTTTCTGGAGCACGGTATATGTACTGAGTTATGATTGCAGAACTGCAGCTTGATTTGAAATGTTCTTTGCATTGTCTTCCAAGTACAATGCTAAATTCCCATCTCAAATTAAATATATACATAGCAAACAGTAGAGTTCACTTAGCTGTTTCATAGAAAGGTACTGGACTAGATTCTTGCTTAAATATCATAGAATCATTAAATGTTTAGGGTTGGAAGGGATCTTAATACTCATCCAATTAAAATCCCCTGCCATGGGCAGGAACATCTTCCAATAGACCAGGCTGCTTCAAGCCCCATCCAACCTGACCTGTCCAGAAATATTACTTACAATTACACTGCAAGTTATTTACAGAAAAGAACATTCATAAAAAACACAGGGCACCCAACTTTTTTCAAACTAGAATGGATTCTGGACAAATCTCAGTCATTCAGACTGATACTTAGCCAGGTAAATTTCCTGATTTCACAATGTCTGTTGCCTCTAAAAGTCCCATCAGAAAACATCTTTTCGTATTAGAAAGGCAGAAAATATGCCTTAGAGAGATCAACCTCAAAAATTATTGTGAAGTTTTAGTAGACCATCACATTATAGAAATGGCATTTTCATCTACACATCAACTATCCTTGCTTCTTTAAAATTAGTGGAAATAAATACATCAGAAGTTGGTATTTTCCCTTTTCCAAAGTATATTATTTCGAAGCATAATCTACTGTAAACTTTATTTCATATATATTGATCAATAGACTTGTTTTTCTGTTGCTTTCATCGGTAAGACTCAACATGCATTAGCTGTACCTAGCACTTTTTATGTCAAATACTGCTAACAATTCTTTTCACTATTTTTTGTGAACGTGGCAAAGAAGCGGGAGGCTATAAAATCTATTTCCACTGCTAACATAGATTCACGAACTCAGACACAGCACTGAACTTGTTTGAGTTGCCACTGATTTATTACATTATTTTCCTTCTTGAATGTACTGTATAGGGTAGGTAATGACTATAAAGACATTCTGAGTATCAGAAAGATGTGTAACATTGATTTGATCCTTCTTTAATGTTGCTTTTTTAGCAGGTTTAACTAATCTGCTTCATCATCATCTCTAAGGTAACTGGGATCATCCATGAATCCTGTTCACAGACGCTTGCAGATGTACCAGAAAATCACCTTGTTCCACTTATAAATAAAAATCTCTGCGTATATGGTTTGAGAAAGCATTCCAAAGCTGGTTGTGTGTGATAACCATTGTGATATCTAGGTTATAGAGAGTAGCAGCAGAATTCACTCAATCTATAAAGAAGTGGGAGTCAGATTCCACACAGATGCACAGCAAGAAACAGGTTTAACAGGAGAAATTTCAACTGGCTCTAAAGAAAAAATAGCTCACCATGAGAGATGAAATACTGGACAAATCCCTTAAGATATGCAAAACTCCCTCTAGACAAAGCATTGAACAACCAGATCTGTCTTTAAAGCTATTCCTCAGCTGAGCTCTGTCTTTGAAGCTAGTCCTGAGCTGAGTACCGCTTTGGCGCAGGTGGTTTCCGGAAGTCTCTGCCTACCTAAATTCTTATAATAGAATGCCCAAGTTTGTGTTTAATCATTTACCCTAAAATTTCATTATTTTGAACTATTAGCAATAAAACTGCTCAAAGCTTTTACTGAAGGGACAAAAACCTAACAAATGATTGGCAAATGTTTGCAACAGATGGAGATATAGAACATATGTCACCAGATAAAAGTAAGTTAGAAACAAACTGAATACTGAACTTGATGATCCAAGGTTAACAATACAAGAATTCTAGAACCCATCATGATCACTAAAGGTATTCCCTGTTTCTGAGAAAACATCACTGAAGTCTATACAAGTCCTAATTCTCCCAGTAAAAGTAGTTTCAAATGTTAGCATTTTCTTGTTAGAAAGATTATTAGAAATATATTCCAATATTATATTTTCTATACAAATATATTCTAATATTTTAAGCTGAAACATTATAACTGATGTATCAAAAACTTCATTCTTTTTAGGTTACAAAGGGTGAATTTCTACAATATTATATTCAAAAATGCTTTGGAGAACTTAAGCCATCTAAAGAAAACACAATCATTACCCCTTTACACAAAACAAGTACAGCCCTTAAAAGACAATTCATTTTGAGAGAAAGTGCAAATTTCTGTTCAAACATCAACTTACAAATGCCTTAAAAAATGCATACAAAAGCTGGTAATGTTCAAGCAAAAATGAAGAGAAACTGGAATTGTTATGAATATACCAACATGATTAAAAGCAGCAAAACACCGTGTCATGTAAATAAGCCTAACTAACAGAAAGAAGGATTCAGAATTGTCCTATTTATCTGAGGAGTCAGCGGGAAGGGAGAAGCAACTCCAGAGAGAAATTAGTGCGTCTCACTAGACGGGTATGGGGGGAGGTGATCTCTCACAATAGTCTGCATGGTTCACCGGAGAAACCACGTGCTCTCCAGAGGTTAAAAAATGGACAACAGCTATTGTAAACTTCCTGAAAACTCTGTCAGGAGGAACAAAAGTTTTGGCAAGTTCGCATTCTTATAAAAGACACGAAGTAGGAGAAGGCAAGGTAAAGAAAAAGAGAAGAAAGAGACTAGAGAAATAGGATCACCACTTCGTGCATCCAGCGATGTCTTCCCTCTTTTTGTAGTCCTTGGAGTCCTCGTGGTCCTCGTGGTCCGGGATCCCGCCGCAGCCCAGGATGGAGGGATGCATGCCACGTGTTAGAGCAGCCGCTGCCCTTTTATAGGGTCAGGCTCTCTTGCACCCCTCCTACGGTACAGACTCATCCGCAGGGGTGCGCTGAGCCCCGGGCTCAGCTCGGGGTGTGCCCCGACCGGCGCCGCAGTGTCTGAGCCGCTGTTCGTTGCCGGGGCAGTCGCTGTTCACGGCCTCAGGGCAGGCAGTGCGGGGCCGGGGGGGGGGGGGGG
>JAOEHY010025995.1:0-15309 GCA_025447955.1 Psilopsiagon aurifrons
GAGGGAAGGAATGCCATCCAGAGGGACCTTGACACACTTGTGAGGTGGGCTGATGCCAACCTGATGAAGTTGAACCACACCAAGTGCAAGGTCCTACACCTGTGACAGAGCAATGCCAGTCACAGCTACAGGTTGGGCAGAGAAGAGATTGAGAGCAGCCATGCAGAGAAGGACTTGGGGGTGCTGGTCAATGAAAAAATGAATGCGAGCCGTCAGTGTGCACTTGCAGCCCAGAAAGCCAACTGTATCCTGGGCTACATCCAATGGAGCGTTACCAGCAGGTCGAGGGAGGTGATGCTGCCCCTCTATTCTGTTCTCATGAGACCTCACTTGGAGTATTGTGTGCAGTTCTGGTGTCCTCAACATAAAAAGGACATGGCACTGTTGGAAGAATTCCAGAGGAGGGCCACTAGGATGATCATTGGACTGGAGCACTTCCTGTATGAAGACAGGCTGATGAAGTTGGGGCTGTTCAGCCTGGAGAAGAGAAGGCTCCATGGAGACCTCATAGCAGCCTTTGAGTGTCTTAAGGGGGCCTACACAGATGCTGTGGAGGGACTCTTCATTAGGGACTGTGGTAATAGGACAAGGGGTAATGGATCCAAGCTTAAACAAGGGATGTTTAGATTGGATATGAGGAAGTAATTCTTTGTTATAAGGGTGGTGATGCATTGGAGGTTGTGAATGCTCCATCTCTGTCAGTGTTCAAGGCCAGGCTGGACATAGCCTTGGGTGGCATGGTTAAGTGGGAGGTGTCCTTGCCCATGGCAGGGGAGAGTTGGAACTCAATGATCTTCAGGTCCTTTCCAACCCTAACTATTCTATGATTCTTTGAAGAGAAAGGAAGAGAACGGAGAAGTGTTGTATTTCTTTGGCACCTTGGTTCCCCTTCTATTTGCCCACACTGATGTGTGGTGGGTCTGGATTTTGTACTGCTGCCTAGGCTTTACTTTCTCTGTAAGCATCACTCTCTGTGACTGTCAATTTGGCAGTAGTTTGGTTGGTGTTAATTTGCCCTTGACTTTCTTCTTTCTCTCCCCTGTAGCTCCTCACTGAGGGCAGGAGCTGGGCATTATGAAATGAGTTAGTTCAGGTTCCCAGCTGTCTATCATGGCAAGTGGCATTCAGGCCACTCTCAGTTGAATCAGAGGTGAATTTGGTAATGGGTGACCCTCTGGCTACATGGTAACAAAAAGAAAGAGAGGGGACTGACTTTTGATTAGTAGACTACTTTATAAAGAGGAACATAACCCTCTAGTGTCAAGGTCAAGAGCTACCACAGCCATACCAACCCAACAGAAGCATGTTTGTGAGCCATTAACACAGTAGAGCAACACCGGAGGAAATTCAGGGTGTGATGCAGATTACTGCAGAATTCCTTAGCACCTCTGTGCTGGTTCTTTAGAAAGCAGAGATTTCTCACTAAACCTTCTCTGATGACACCTGTACTACCAACCTGTTCTTTTTAAGTTTAAAAAAGGTAATCAGTGTGTGTAGTTAATAAAACATTTAATCCTCTTTATTTTTGAAGTGTTCACCTGCAAATAAAAAAGATAAAGTATGTAAATTTCTGTTGTTTCAGAGCTGAAAGTCTTCCATCTAAAGCTTGCTTTATCACTTTGTATAGATAAAGCTTGCTTTATCACTTTGTATAGATCACATCTCTCTGAGGAAAGTTAAAAAGCCTACATTTACCTTCCCCCTCCAAATCTGGCTCTTACACAATAGTATCAAGACTTAATACATCACAAATGTCTCATATGTTCAATTGACTATCTGACAATGCCAGTCTGGGCCCTGCAGAAATAGAAATGTTATAGCATAGAGATTTCATCATAAGCATTTGGATGCTGTGATAATGACGAAGTATGAGTTGAGTGGTAGAGAGTTATTCTGTACACCTGGAACATAATTCCACAGCTACTTTTGTAGCTGTGGAATTGCAAAGAGTGTGAAAACAGCGTCAATTAAAGTAATCAGTCTTGCACTTAATAGCACTTTACATTTTCAAATACATTAGTGGACTGATCTTTGCCACACCCCATGAAGTATTTTGCTTTGCATTTCCTATATGCATAAACTGAGAAACTGATCACAGAGGAGACAGGCTATAATTTAGCTTGTTCTTATAACAGCTTGTGATCTCATTGAGAGTTGCTCCTTGACAGGAATAACTGCTTTCTGGTAATTTCAATTTCTTATTGAATTCATCCAGCTCTGGGAATCCTCAGTTACTTCACCGGCAGGTTGGGTAAAGTAAGAAAGATAAACTGTCATGAATGTCACTGTCATGAAATAACTCTTTTTCTAGCACCTTTTCTCTGCCTTTAAGTTGTCCAATCAGCAGAGAAATACGTGTAGCATGGGCCAGTTAAATGAGGCTTAACCTGTTTTAGCTCCTGAAGCTTCAGCTAGTGCATTGGCCATAGTATTTACAAGTTACCATCCCCTTCTTTACATTACTTTTTATGACAACAGTTGAGAGTGAACAGGAAAGCGGCTGTGATGGCTGAGGCAACTTTGTCATTTACAAGGAACAAAATAAGGGGTGTTGCGTTGCTTAGATACCAGAGTAATTTTTTTTACTGTGGCTAGTGTCTGGGAGGGGGACGGACAGGATAGGAAATCAAACAGAAAACCAGCATTGTACAGTAGATGGAGGTGGCTTTTGGACTGTAAGGTGTGTTTTTATTACGTCATTTATCTCAAATAAGTAATTGAGGATCAACAACCCCTGATAGGAAATGACATGCAGGCCAGCCTTGTTTCAGGCTGAAGTAGAAGCATCTATCATGTAAATTAACTCTGAACTATACCAGCAGGCTGCATACATTGAAGGGACAATGGATAGATGATATATTTCGTTATCCTAAGACTTATTTGTCTACTTCATTTTTATTTTATTTTTTTTTTTAAAGAAGCATCTATAGTGATAATTGCTAAATGTCCATACAACAGAAAAGCATGATTATCTAAAGAAGACATCTGAAACCATAATTAGGTACTGAAAGATTAGGTGGGGGACAGCCTCAGTCATAGAATCATAGAGTTATAAAATGGTTTGGGTTAGAAAGGACCTTAAGATCATCTAGTTCCAACTCCCCTGCCATAGGAAGGGATGCCTTGTGCTAAACTATGTCATCCAAGGCTCTGTCAACTGTACTTGAACACCGCCAGGGATGGAGCATTCACAACTTCCCTGGGCAACCCATTCCAGTGCTTCACCACTTTTACAGTAAAGAACTACTTCCTTATATCCAATCTAAACTTCCCCTGTTTAAATCTGAACCTGTTACCCCTTGTCCTACCACCACAGTCCCTAATGAAGAGTCCCTCCTCAGCATCCCTATAGCCCCCCTTCAGATACTGGAAGGCTTCTATATGGTCTCCATGCAGCCTTCTCCAGGCTGAACATCCCCAACTTTCTCAGTCTGTCTTCAGGCTGCTTATGCATCTCTTTTCTTCCCCATTTCTACTCTGCGTTGTTCTCCTTTTCTCTGAAGAAGCAAACATGAAATTTAGTATGTCTGAGACTAACCTAAAGGTAGATTTAGGTGCTCCCTATGTGCTATCTTCTTTTATTTCCTCTTTAAATCATCAGGAGCTGGTGGCCTAGAGGACATATCTGTATGGTACAATGAAGTGTGCATAGCCAGTAGGAGAAGCAGTTTATCAGCACCTGTTGGAAATTACCATAAAAAAACATACAGAAAGGTAAGTTGATACTTCTTTTCAGAAACTCTAAATAAGTTGATTTAACCCACTCACACTGTCACACCCATGTACTCACAAATACTAGGATTTGCGTGCCCATGTTCAATTTTGTGCCATGTGGGATATGAGACGTGCCAGCTATTGAGCACTTGTCATATTCTGGAGTTCTTGTTTAATGATGCTGAATTAGTCTTGGGGTTAGTCTTTTAAAGTCATTAGGAAACACTGGTCATTATGGGGGTGTCCTCTGATTTGGAATCTTGCAGAAGTCTCCATAAATCCTAGGCAAGGTTACTTTTAATTGTCCATTTTGTCTTGTTTTTAACATATGTTTGAAATATATACAAGTCTATGTTTTCTTTGTGGGCTAAGAAGAAAATGAACGGCATATGTGATGGGCTGTGACCTTGATGCCATCCTCTTGTTTCGAAAGATAGGATCTCCCCCGATGACTCATCTGTGCTACGGTCTTACCAGAGTGAAGACTGTCTGATCTTGACATGAAGAGCATACTTCTCATTTCTATTTCTGGGAACAGAATCCTTGTATGTCAATGCAGACCATTTTTTTTAAACACTTCTGCTGTTTCTTCTGGTGCTTGCATACATTCATTTCCATTCATACCTAGTTTGTGCTATCCTTAATAACTCTGTTCAAGTCAGTGCATGGTTACAAGCCCAACAAAGCATCAGCAGGTAAGCCCAGGCTTACCATGTCAATTTACAGTTGCAGTGGACTAGCTTGGACAGCTACCTTTGTTGACAGGCTGTCACAGTTTGTTTTTCTGTATGTTTTCCCTGCTGTGCATATATTCTCCAGACAGTGCATGGTTTGCAGCCTCATAGGCACTCATCATCGCTTTCACAAGTTCTCAAATGGCAGACCAAGCAGTGAGGGTGAGTTTTCTCTGCAGTGCAGACAGCTTCACAGCTCACTGAACTGATGTGCAGTGCTACTTGCTGCACAGTCATTTTCTTAACTGAGTTAATACAGCAGCTAGTTAAAGATCAGCCGTAGAATCATAGAATAGTTAGGGTTGGAAAGGACCATAAGATCATCTAGTTCCAACCCCCCTGCTATAGGCAGTGACACCTCCCACTAAACCATATCACCCAAGGCTATGGCCAAACTGGCCTTGAACACCGCCAGTGATGAAGCATTCACAGCTTCCCTGGGCAACCCATTCCAGTGCCTCACCACCCTTACAGGAAAGAACTTCTTCCTCATATCCAATCTAAACTTCCCTTTGTTAAGTTTGAACCCATTACTCCTTGTCCTCTCACTACAGCCGCTAATGAAGAGTCCCTTCCCGGCACCCCTATAGCCCCCCTTCAGACATTGGAAGGCTGCTATGAGGTCTCCACAAATACCAGTTTCTTCATAGCAGTACATACCTAGTATTTTGCAGGTCCCGTCAATGATTAGCAAACACAATACTGTATTACTCTAAACTATTGAAGCAGCTTTTGACAGTGGCTGTAGCTATATTAGAATGGCGTTAGGTGGGAGTTAAACCTTTTGTTTCTAAATTTTATTAATACAGGCATGTGCAGTGGTACAGGGTCGCATCGCAGTGAATTATTGCAACATTAAGTGTTTCCTCCACTTCCTGTCCTCTTAAATGGCATGCTATAAGATGTTAGAAAAGTCTGTTCCAAATCCACATTTTATTTGTGCAACAGTTAGAAACAATTGCAGTCACTCATCTTAAGCCAAGCAAGAAATATTACTATCTACATTAGAAGGGAGTAAAACTCGCTGCTTTGAAACATGAGGAGAGTGAGGGAAGACAGCTGGAATTATTAACAGTTTCATTGACCCATTCATAAATTACTTGAAGGAATGTCCAGAGAGACCCTTTAAGAGGTGACCAAAATGACCAGAGGGAGCTATTACTAATTCTTAAAAGTGAGTAAAACTGTACTAAGTGAGTTAATAGCATCATGGGCTTGAGATCACAAGGCTGCTGTTATATCCAAGAGAATTAAAGCAAATCAAAGTCAGGTCTGGTATTAAATTTAGAAGGAGTGACTTCCAGGACTAGTTCAATCTGTCCTGCTTTACAGCTATCTGTTTCAGGTTCGTGTACAGTGCTGCCAATGATATCTTTCATATGGTGAATGTTACTCTACTGATTTCAAAGGGATTGCATAAGTATGACCGTAATTGTGCATGCTAAATCACACAGAAAGTTTCAAAGTATCAGATACTTCTTATTCATTCAGAGAAGTATTGTATTTTTTATGTGGATTCTTTGGTTACTGATAGCATGTAAAGCCACATGGTATTGAACCTGACGTATTCAATACTATGGGCTGGGGGTTCAGAATTGGGCCCTAGCAACAAATTAATTTCTGTACCCAGATAATATACAGTGCTTTTTTTCAATCTGCCTTATGTTGACTTTGGGGTTAGGAAATATGCATTTTCTTTAAAAAAAAAAAAAGAAAAAAAAAAAGAAAAATTTGTTGTTATATTAAACAGCTGAAAAAAAGTTGGTATTTGAAATCAGTGTCCATAAATTATGGTTGAAAAAAAAAATCACATAAATTCTTATGTGCTGATTTATTATTATTATCATTCCCTGACATGCCATTGACTGCCTAGCAATTTCAGGAAAAGTATTACAAGTTGCATTGCAAACTGTATCCGATCAACAGCATCTGGCTTTAGTAGTTTGTTAACACTGAAGGAAAATGTATCTCCCTTTTTCTGCTCTTCTGCTTATCTGTCCACCTTCATCTTCTCTGTCATGCAGTCACATCCTTTCCATCTGTCCAGAGCTTTACTGAGATAATCCAATTCCCTAGCACTTTTCTGTAGGTTAGTTGTCTCACAGTGTTGAAAACTAAATCATCTTCTTGTGAGTCCAGCAAGTGCTGATTTGGTGCATGTATGGGTGGATGGGAGTGAGGCGGAAGAGAAGAAGCCCACTCTTTCAGCTTGGGGTGGTCCGGATACCCCATGTCATGTAACTATTCTTTGAGTGGCTAGGACTTCTGTGAGAGGATCAGACTGTAAGAAGGTGTCTTGTAATCTGCCTGTTCTTCTAGAAGGTGATTCAGAAACAGATGAGACAGCCCTCTAGAGCTTCAGAGATCAGCTGATCAGAGAAGGTCCTGCCTCTGTGCTTTTCACACAGTAATTCAGTTGCACGCTTAAGATGAAAGCTGCCTTCTAGATTTCTCATCAAGTGTCATCAAGCCATGACACTTTCTTAGCTTTGTCCAGGACATGTGTCTCTATTGAGATAAGAGCTGAGATAGGCTCTTCCACAAGGTCTCCTTAGACAAGACATATAGGTGCTAGTGAACCAAAATGAGAAGGGAGTATGAAAAAGTGCAGTTCAGTTCATCTTTTTATACCAGAGGGGAGGCTGTTTGTGGCTTGAAGTGCTGAGAAACCCACAATGGGCCCTTTCTCCCATACACTTTCTAACATAGTGCGTACTATAATGCATATATAATGTATTATAGTGCTATACATGCAGTGAATGGTGATTGATTGAAAACCTTTGGGCTTGGCAGTAAGAAAATGCAACTGCTCTTCTTCCAGTTCAAAATCTTGCCTCTACAGTTCCTCATTGCTCATTAAGAGTATAGATGCAGCATTTTGTTTCAAACAGTCTTAAGCAGCAGCTGTTGACATATCACTTCCTGGAGAAGAGATCTGCTTAAGCAAACACAACTTTGACAAGGTTGGCTGATAAAAGGAGCTGTGCTGACATCTACCTGCACTTCTCAAAAGCATTTGACTTCATATCACATGACATTCCAATTAAAAAATTAAAACTATGCAAAATTAATGTACTGCATAATAAATAGATTATAATTGGCTGATGGATTTCAAAAAAGAAATTGTAAATGAGGACTCAGAATCCAAAGAAGGTATTTCCAGTGCAATTCCACAGGGATCTTTCCTGGCCTAATACAATTCAGAGATTTTATTTATGGCTCAGAAATGAGGAAATAGTGCCTGTAAAATTTGCAGAGGGTACAGTAAAGACTAAAGTGGGTACAGTTAAGAGGAAACATGGTAAAGTCTGATCGGTTTGATAGATCAATCTAGTTCATTTGGGAAGTGGGTCTTGTTTAACTAGCACAAATGTTAATACAGCCAAATGCAAGGTGGTGTGTTTGGGAACAAGGGCAATAGGATACTCATGCAGAGCTGGTACTAGCTTCCAGGGAAACGGTGACCTTGAAAGGAGTCAGAAGTCAGAGTGCCTAATTGGCTGAACAAGAGTTCTCAGTGGGAGGCTGTTGCTGAAAACTACTGTGACCTCAGATGAATAAGCGGAAAATTATTGAATAGCAGGAAAGCAGGCTCTCCATAGTGATGTGCTCTTACAGAGTCTTGAATAAGACCATTAAATACATCCCTGATTGGGAGTTGAATTTACACTGTAGGAGGTGAAAACAGCACACAGCACAGGCCTCTCACATGGTATGCTGAAGTGAGGACACCTGAGAAAATTCTCTGTCACTAGGGACCTCTTAGAGTTTCAGCCTTCCTTGACATGATACAATCTGCATTTAAATGGTAGCATTCAAATCGCTCTGTGTTTTTGCACTGAAGAGTCAGTCACAGCTAAAGAATAATGAACAGAACTGTCCAGCATCTAATATAATGTTGCTGAATAATAGAAGTGGTGAAATCATGACTTTTGATTTTATTCATATTCTAGAAAACTCAAGCCCATTGCCTACTTGAAGGAGGGGGGAAGAATATGAAAAAAAAATGGTGGGGAAGAAAATAATGTGTGAGTTAAATAATTCATTACATGACATTGCTAATCAGCCACCTGAGGGGATAATAAACGTATTGTCTTTTCCTGCTCGGCACTGACTTTACTGGTTAATCCTTCCATTCAGACTTCTATTGAATTTACAATCTAGATGCTGAAGAAAACACTATAGTTAGTGACAGAACGCAAGTATACTTCTGTGCTTCCCGAAATCTGTATCCCACTCAGTGTTTTGGAGCTATACTTGCAAAATTGGGAAAAGAGCACTTTACAGAGATGTGGGCTTCCTTCCTTCCTCCCTTCCTTCCTCCCTTCCTTCCTCCCTTCATTCCCCCACTAATTGATTAATTCACATTTTCATTATTTTTAAATATTTAAGCGACTTTAATTTGATCTTTATATTTAGGGTGATGCTGTTGAAGCCCACCCTCATGTGCACAGTGACACAGCTGTGTTACTATGTGTTGCAGAGACCTGGAGAATTTCTTTCTTTCCTGTTGAAAAGAAGGGTTTGAATAACCATAGCAACAGTAGAACCTGCTGTGAGTCTTACAGCATGAAGTGTTGCAGATGTCTACTTCTGGGGATCAAGGATATTACTTCAGTGTGATGTTGTCCTGCCTCGTCTCTCCCAGACTGATCCTAGAGAGCTCAATGTACAAGCAAGGAAACAGTTTCTGACAAATAGCTTATACTTCGATTTTCTTATGTTTTTGTTTTTTCTGGTTGCTCATGCATTTTCTATGGATTTTTTCTGACTTGTTTAAAAGAAATCCATGTGAAATGTTTAATTCTTAATATTGGGTATTCAAAGCAAACCACATAAATGCTTGAAGAAGTGTGTGTATTTTGTGGAGGGTGAAAAAGGACATCTAGCTCATAGGAAACAATTTGCCTGGCTTAATTTGGTCTCCTTCAGAGAGTTCAGTAGGAATGTGACTAACCTGATGAGGGAAAAAAATCACATCTATGCAAAGGCTACCAGACCCAAACTGGGCTGGGTGTTCTTTCAGCCTACAGCAAACACAAAATGGTTCGGCGTAACTTAGACATTTTTGTCTGTGAGGTAAGTTGAGCTCCCTTGCATTTGCCTTGAGCTGAAAGCCTGTAGCTGAGCATCAAGTGGGACTCAGGTGCTGTGTGGCAGCTTAAGTCTGTACTGACTTGATGTCTAACTCTTTAGATCCAGCTCTAGGACTGGGCTAGAAAAGGGCTTCAGAAAGTACCTTCAACTTTTTTCTTCTTCTTCCTCTTATTTTAGCTCTCCAGCCAGCCTGTTTCAGTCTCATGCTCACAGGTGAGAGCAAATTCTGCACTGAGTCAGAGATTTGTGAATCCAGATGATGTCTACTGCTTTTCTCATGGCTTTAGCTGAATTACTCTGGTGTAAAATGTGTATGACTGAATTCAATAATTGTTAGTTGGCTGTGTCCTAATAGTTTTTTTTTTTAATTTTAAAATGTTTAATTCTATATTCAGTATAGACTGAAGCCTCTTCCTGCCTGCCCTCCAGACCAGCAATATCATAGGTCACATTTCTGCAAGAGTATCTATTCTCCTTGCTAAGGTTTTGTTGAGCATATATGTGTGTATACATATATATATATATGCAGTTCGTGCTTATGGCCCAGTTTGACTCTACTTGATTCAGTATATAGTCAGTGCAGACTCAGGTCTGCCAGCAAATCCCTGGCAGAGGTGCCAGAGCAGACACTGAGAAATTAAAATATAAGTTTTCATGCTGGTGAAACTGGCATGTGGGCATTCACTTTAAGACAAGAAAGAATTTATTTTTTTGCTTTTGGCATTCATTTCCACATAAAAAATGTGCCCATGACAGAGCAAAAAAGCCTTTGCATTTCACAAAGCTTTTAAAAATGAATTGTTACTGTGCTGAGTATTTTAATTGGAGTTGTATCTATCTGCCCAGCTCTCCCATGGATTTTAAAATGCACATGTGTGATTGTCTGTATATTTGCTTATGCTCCTAGACTTCATCACCTTGTACTTGCACAGAAGGAGAGGGGCTTGAAATTCAGCACATTCACCCCTTTGTTTTCAGGCTGGGAAGGTTGGTAAGGATTTCATCTACCACCAGAGAGCACTGAAACTATGGGAAGCCGAGCGGGCTTCCAGGGCAGGGGCTGCCTGCTGCTGCCTGTTCCTTTCACTAGCTTTCCTTTCCAGCAAAGAGCAGCTGGAGGATTTTTAAAGGAGTCCCTGAGCAGGACCTCTCTGTGACCATTTCAAGGTGACTAAGGCTGAGTCGTGCTCTTGCAATTGCTGGGCAAGGGGGAGCTCTACCCTGTCAAAGGGCAACTGGCCACTTTCACAGACCTTTGCATTAATCCCAAACTTGGGGTGTGTGTACCGCCTGAATGCATCTGGCTGTGGACTGGAAAAGTGGCACTGCTCTCATTCTGTTGTCACAATGCTAGCCCTCACTGTTGCTCAACCACCAGAAGAAAGAGCAATGCAGCATCTGCCCAAACCAGGGAGCTTTGACACCCTGCTTCCTGTCCACTACAAGGTGCTTGTTACTTAAAATAAATAATGAGGTATTCTGTGATCATTCATCGGTTTGCATGCACTGAAACCACTGTACCATGCAAGCCTAATAATGACTTTGAAATCAGATGTCTCCTTTTTTAGGAATAGCAAAGAACTGTGTAGATGGTACAGTCCTGTACAGACCCTGTCCCTGAAGTAAACATACCTTCAGTTGTGAAAACAGCATTTACGTACTACTTCTGGGAAGGCTGCCAGATGAAATTATGTTCATCCTTAGTTTCATGCCTAATTGTTGTGGGATATTCACCACTGAATCAAAGTAATGTTGTAGATCCCAAGAACACCACACCAGATATGATTCTTTCGTTCATTTTCTGTGTGAGTCTTTCTCGTAGTTATAGGCAGTATCAAAGGGCTTTTTCTATCTCCTCAGTAGCAGGCTAGCAAGGGGCTGAAGTGTAATGATTCTTCAATTCTCATCCCTGGGGTTAAAATGTAAATGAGAATGTGACAGAGGTGTGAGCCGGCTGGCTATATCTTCCTTTTTTTGGAGTAACTCATGCTGCTACTGAGCAATGTTGGTTCAGATTGTCAGAGTAATGACCTACTGCCTTGTGGAGATAAGAGCTGTTGTTTCAGAGTCAGTGCATTCTTGGGCAGCATCTGTTATAGCTTAGTAGTACATAGTAGTACAGTAGGAGATGCAGATCCTATGAATGGAGACCCCCACAATGCAGAGTCTTCAGGGAATAGCATTAGGTAGCATCCTAATGCTGGTGCTCATTCAGTAATGTGTAGGTTAAAACAGACAGCATGTGCTTGGATGGTAGTCCTGTCCTGGGTCAGATAGGAGAGGATTTTAAGTCCTGCGACTTGAGGCAACATCTTCCTGTTGCCCTCCCTTTCATGTAACTCCATTGCCATAGTCTGCTTAATTTATAGGCTTTGACAAGATCTTAGAGGAAGAATGATAGCATGGATGTAGAGCACCCGCTATCATTTAGAGTCTGAAGTGCTGATTTGCTGACAAAGTGTAATCTAATACAGTGTTGTATAGTGTCTGTGTTTGATAGGGAACCTCTAAAAGTCACCTCAGATTTAGAAGGGGAGAGTTTAAGCTGCTATATGGGTAATAACAAAGAGAAAAGCAAACAATTCAGGCACAAATATAAATTCTCCCCTCAATGGAGATTAAACAAGATAGGAAAATATAATCTGCCTGAAAACCAATGTTTTTTACCTTGCCTGATTTTAAAGTATAGTTCCTGTTCACTTCCCCCTCCCCAGGGCTGAGACCACTTTACAAGCAGGCACTTGTGCACATATCCCCGCACATATCCTCAGAAAGTGTTTTGAGAGAGATTGTTTTTCAGTGTCCCTTGCTAGCAGGGTTGAAAATGGTATTATACAAATCTCAAGTTTCAGGAAGGGTTTTAAGATTATGCTGTGAGTATTTCGTGAGGAGGATTTCTTCTGCTGGCTAAGCCAGGGATCTGTCTCTTTAGGACTTGCCAGGCTCTGATGACAAAATGGCATATTGAAAAAAGGCATGAAAAACTCTTTCTGATTGACTGCAGGCTAATCCCCAAACCTGGCTCTTTTTTTCATTTGTATCTTTTCAAAATCTGTTAGAATGACAGGAAAAAGTAGTTTTAAATTATAAGTGGCCATTCTTCAGTTTAGAGCTCCACTGTCAATACAATGGAATCTATGAGTCATTTTTATTCTTCTACCCCATTTTATTCTTCTTTCTGCTTTCAAATAGCATACCACTTCAACCAATATAAGCAGGGAAATTATTTCTCATCCTGCTCAGAACCTTCGAAAGCTAAACATTTAAACTAAAGCGGAGATGCTAAGAGTTGAAAGTAAGTTGAAATGTTGCCATTGATTTCACATAACTGCTCCTACAGGTAGCAGTAGAATACCTCATTAGTAGGACATGTCTAGAATAATGGTTTGGTGATATTTCTAACTCTTTTTCAGGTATTTCATGATGACACACAAAACCTGCTCTTTGTATAGCAGACAATGTGTATATTTTCAAGGAGAAGTGACCAACTTTTTGGTCAAAGAGGAAAAGTGATGCTGTTTGGGCATCAGTACATTTCCTGGGGATCTCAGGCTACAATAATTTGTTCACATTATTAATAGGTTACGCCAAGCTGGGGCATGTGAGTGTAAGGGAAGGCATAGGAAAACTTAGGCAAATTATTTCAAATGAGGACACTAATATTTCAGTTTTGGTTGCTGATCTTCAGAATTTTAAGGGACAGATTTTAGACTACTGATCATGCCCAGCTACAGCAGAAGTTAAGGATATTCTCTCCAAAAATGCAGAGGTGTATTTTTGAGAGATTTTTTTTTTTTTTTCCTCAGCTGAAATTGGTGTTTCTGAAATTGGAACCCATCTTTGCAAACCAGCCTCACAGACTTTTATCTTTAAAAGGGGCTACCAAGACTGTGTGCAAGCAAAATCTCCGAAAAATGCTTAGTGACAGAGCTGTTTTCTTTAGTCCTGGAGATGAATATGTGAACAGTAAGAAGTAATTTCATGGTAAACTGGACAGAGATCTCCTGGATTTCCACCCCTTGTGATTTTATTGAAGTATCTTTCATTTGCTCCCAGAGCCAGAAATCCCTTTCAAGACTCTAGAAGATTAAATCTGCATCCACATTTGCCAGATTCAGTCTTTCAATAATTTTGCATTAAGCTGCCTAAATACAAACATGATAGGTCTCTACTAAAATAAGAGGTTTTAATCTTCCTCACAGAGCCCGTGAAAATATTTCCTGTTGTGTTATTCCATAGTGGTAGATAATTTAGAAATACAAACAGACGAATTTACTATGGAAGACATTCTTCAGGAAGGAGCAAGAGCTGCCTCTTGAGAATGTATCCTAGCCCTGGTTTAAGAGTGGGATGTCAGCTGCCTAACTGCAGGAGTCTTAAGCTCCCTCTTTCTGGCTTATTATTGAAGATGGATAAAGGGTAAGCCCAGGACCCTACATTTTCTTCAATGGAGTTACCAGCCAAGAGCCAGTTTTATTTTCTCTCTTTTGAAAGCAAAATCATATTGAAAATTCCTCCTAGATAAGCAGCTGACAAAAGAGAAGATTCTTTTTTGGTTACTTCTACATTAAATTCTAATTTTTTTATAACTATGACAAGTGACGGAGCTACAAAATCTTCACTGTGAATTGAGACTTTTTTCCTAAAAGCATGTCAGATTCATACAAAATTATCTTCAATTTCAAGCCTGTTCCATTAAGAATCACCTTTGAGTTTCAGAGTCTTATGACTGATGGAAGATTCACTTTCTCATTCTAAAGAGGCGATGGCAACTTTTATGTCTCCAATCATTGTCTCCTCAATTCATATTGTGCTTTATTCTGTTACACAAAGCCTCTCCTTGCAACAAGGTACAGAACATAGATTCAGATTTCTGGTGCCTCAAAGGGAGAGGACAAATGGGATTCAGATTCAGCTCTTTGTGGAAAACATGCAATGTGGGAGATGCTACCTAAAGAAATTTTCAAACCCTCCAGTTTTTCAGAAGCATTGTGATGAAGAAGAACCTTCATGGGAAAATGTCTGTGAGGTAAACAAGAAGAAACACAGTTGCATGTTTTCCCTGCTTCTTTCTTTTTGATTACTTAAGCTGTGAAATCAAAACACAATAAATACTAAATCCTTTATGATTTCAGATTTGAAGATGATGCAAAGGTCTGATTGATGGGAAACACTAGTGGGAAGAGGGCAGTCTTAAGAAGTGATCTAAATTACTTGGAAAGTAAGTCTAATTCATGAAAGAGGTAAAAGTTCAAATAAGCTAAATCAGAGCTGTATGTCTGGAAAATGGAATTCATGCAGGGCTTACAGAATCAGGCCCTGTTGCCAGGAAAGTAGTGACGCTGGAAAAGACATAGGGCTTAGAGCTGAAAATCAATGTGACATGAGACTCCCAGAACACTCCTGTGGGGAAAAAAGCCAAACAACAAAAATGCTCAGTCCCCCGAAATGTAAGATGGAGTAACAAGTAGGATCAGGGAGGGATTTACACTGTATACAGTATAATGAGAGCCAATACCAGAATATTGAGTCCAGAAAAAGTGTCTATATTTGAAAGAGAATGTTGAATAAATAATTGAAGTGCTAGAGAAAAATGTTATACCTAGAGACTTAAGAGCTTGAGCTCTTTGTTTTTTCCTACCAGAGTGACTTGATTGCAGTGTGCACCTTCTGAAGAAGAAAATCCCTGGTGGTAAAGGGTTCTTTAATCTAATGAAGGAAAATGTCATGAAAGTCAGAATGTATAAACTGAAGCTGGGTGGGG